>JAODAL010016127.1:0-81681 GCA_025379985.1 Phyllomedusa bahiana
CGCCCCCCTTCCTGGGTCAACCGACCCCATTAAACAGAGAGAAAAAAAATAAAAACACACCGACTTGCAAGCTGCATTCTTTCACTTCTTTTAAAAGAATTGGGGCCCATTTTTTAAAGCCTCTATTTTTGTCCATTTGTGGTTTAATAACCCCTCTCCAATATTAAGCCCAAGTACGACCTCCTCGGTCTTATGGCACACCTATGTGCACACTTTTTTGGGTTTGTGGTCATAAAAGCCTCCCAAATGGAGTCTACCACAGAGATGAGCGAACAGCAAAATGTTCAAGTTCGAGTCGAGCTTCGAACACTAGTGGTGTTCAGTTCGAGGTTCTATTTGAACTTGAACTCGAACCCCATTAAAGCCCAATTTGGGGGTTATTTTCCCTTTTTCCCCTCCTGTAACAAGGGGGCGTAAAGGGTCCCAAACACAAAGCTCATGAAGTGAATTTAGCATTTACTACAACATGAGCGGTTATTTCTCCATTTTCCCTCCGTAACAAGGTGGTTTTAAGGGCGCCAACACAATGTCAGAAGTAAACTCTGGGGATTTATATAATGAGAGGAAAATATTCTCCATTTACCCTCCGGTCAAGTGGTTCTTTAAAGACCCCAAGGAAAGGAAAATTACAAGCTTTATCTTCCCAAGAATGGTATCCGAATATCTCTCTAGTTTTCGGTTCACGTAATAACTAATGCCAGCAACATCAAAGACTAAGGTAAGAGTGCACGCCTCGCTGGTCTGGAACCTAAGTCCCACAAACAGGCAGGGTGCCGGTAGCGGCTCTTTCAGTTTGGGTGATTTATACACGCATAAGTGCTGTTGGGTGGACCGCTTGAGTGGGCGGTGCTGTCTGTTATGTTTTACTATTTAGGATATGCTGGAGTCCTTCAATGTATTAACCAGGGAATCTTATCAGTTTTTTCTTCTAGATTCTTCCTTTGGAGCGAACTGCTCATCCTTTGTTAACCTCAGGAAAAGGTAAACTTATCTTATAATCAATACTACGAGGATCTGGAAGTCTGTTTCATCACTTACAAGGGCCTCTTAAAGAAAACAAAGTCAGCATAACCTCTGACACTGGTCCTATAGCAATACTTCTGTGTAGTGATCAAGAAGAATGGTCATTGGCTAGAGAGAAATGAGCCAACACCTTATGTTAGGTAGCGTCCTTATTGCCAAATAAAAGTAAAACTTTATTAGATTAAATTTACCAAGTAGCTGCTTAGTATTCTCTGCGATCTTTGGCATAAGTCTGAGTACTTTAGAGAATGCACATTTTGCATACTGTCCCCCACCCCTGTGTTTTGTACTGCTTTTGGAAATCCCATTGTGTGCTGCCTGAGGACGAAGGGGAAGTCTAAGATTTACTTACCGAAATCTGTATTTCCATGAGTCCTCAGGCAGCACAGGGATCCCCTCCTTATTAAAAAAAAAAAAAAAAAGGGTCTTACTGCTTTAAAAGAAACAGATCTGTTCAGTGTCTGAGGAGAGCTTATATGGGTGAGGTGGAACCAATTAGTGCTTGAATTAATTGAACCTGATGCTAGTTTCTTTTTCTTCTGTCATAAGCTGGGTTCAGGAGGATATTAACCCATTGTGTGCTGCCTGAGGACGAAGGGGAAATATATTTTAAATAGTGGATGGTTGGTGGAAATTATCCTGAGTGGAGAAACTTTCATTTTTGCAGTTTTGGGGTTCAGTAATTGTATAACACACCTTTTCCAACTCTCCAAAACAAAGAAATATATTTTAAATAGTGGTTGGTTGGTTTGAATTTTCCTGAGTGGAAAAAACCTTATTTTTGCAGTTTTGGGCTCAGTAATTGTATAACACACCGTCTTCAAATCTCCTATACAAACAAATGTATTTTAAATAGGGGTTGGAGGGTGAAAATTATCCTGAGTGGAGAAAACTTCATTTTTGGCAATTTTGGGGGTGAAATACCTTTCAAATATACCGTGTGTTATTGTCATACAGATATACATCCAGGAAATAGAGTTCTCTCTGTTGCTAAATCTTACTCAACACCAAAAGTGTAATTTTGCCAGATTTTAAGTCCACATAACGCTGAAATATACCAGTGCGTTATTGTGATCCACAATATATATATATATATACACTTCTCTCTTTTGTATTACATATATCTTGTGTCATGCACAGAGCTATAATATTTAGCTTTTGAACATGTTGAGATCTAGAGGTGGCACTCCTTCCAGTGCTCCGGACAACACACAAGCAAGCACATTGTCAGTCGCAGGACTGTCAGGCCTGTCATCACTTGCTCAGTTCCCTGTGCGTCTCATTACTGAACAGCATCGCCAATCTGTTCTTCAGTTGTTATCAGACCCTGCATCCAGCGGTTTTACCTCCTCTTCCTCTCAGTTATGTCCACAAATGTCATCATCATCAGTCCAACCGGAAGAAAACACAGGCCGAATGTCACAACCCAATATGCAGACCACTCCAAATAATCCATTTTCTGAAGAGCACAATGCGGTTGGGGTCAGTAGGTATTTCAAAAGATCAAGAGGCCTAAGAGGATGATTTTGTATGCACTGACGCCTAAGCGCTGTTGCCCTCAGAGGAGGAGCTGGTCCGTCGGCAGAAATACTAAGCGGTCAACAATGCCTCGCAGTGCCTGTGGCTTCTAGCCTGCAGCTTGAGAATGTAGACTATCAGGAAGAGGAAGTCACCTGTGATGATTATGACTTTGCGGATCCAACGTGGTCTTTTGAGCAGCAGCTGGCGAACACATCATCAATGGAGGATGATGGGGTAGTGTAGGTGCAGGTCCAGCCTCAGAAACGGAGAGGGCGATCGCACACAGTCTGCTGACATTACTCTGCAAGCCGCAGTCAGTGGTGGCAGCGGTAACATCGGTACTAGGTTTTCACAGTCGAAGAGGTCCAGGACCTGTGAAGCTTGGGCCTTTTTTGATCAAGTCTCAGATTCGTCGACTGACATTATATGCCAGATTGGCCATCAATGCGTCAGTAGAGGAAAGAATGAAAGGAGCATAAACAGGCACATGCATGGAAAGCATGAATTGCTGTGGACTAGTCGCTTGGAGAAAAAAGGCCACACAGGTCCTGGGCTTCCAACCACTGTTACATCTTCTGCCTCCTCCTCCTCTGCCACTTCCAAGCCCAAGCGGTCCTCTGCTGCCAATGTGCAAGAGCAGCATGAGCAAGCACCATCCCCAGTCCCAGATACTGTCTGCCGATTCCCACCAACAGCAAACACAACCTACACCTTCCCCTTCCACCAGTGTGACCTGCACGCCGTACAGCAGCCAGTCTGACAGCCAGTATTCTGTGTACCAGGTGTGGGAGCATAAGACACACTTTCATCCCAAACATCCCAAAGCCAAAAGCCTGAATGTCAGCATTGCCAGACTGTGGCCTTGGAAATGTTGCCTTTCCGTCTGGTGGACACAGATGGTGGACACAGATGGGTTCTGCCACGTCATGGCCCTGGCATCCCCTAATATCAGAGGCATTTCTTCACCAGAAAAGCTGTTCCTGCCCTGGCCCGCCACATTACAGAAAAGATCTAGAGCACATTGGCTGCATCTGTGTACACCAAAGTCCATCTCACTACCGACAAGGAAAATAAGCACATCAAGGGGTTACATCTCACGGGGTTATTTGGTGTATCAATGCCTCGGTGAGGGGGTCTGGCCAACACTTCAAAAACTGCGGGATGTTGCAGTGTCCAACCCCCAAACCTCGACAGATATACATCTCGAGGCAAAGAGAAACCGGGCCCATTCTCAAATTTAATTTGTCTTTGGACCTAAAAACCAGGTCAAGAGCTGTGGATAGTTTACGCACTAAGAGCCCAGGGTGGTGCAAAGAACCTAGGCCACCATGGTGTTGTTAAACCGGGATAAAGTCCATTTGGAAACTTAGCCATAGATTACGAACCCCTTTGTGGACCGTCATAAATGGTTTTTTTTTAACCTTTGGGGGTTTTTTTTTTTTTTCCCCTCCTTTCCACCCCCGCCGGCAGACGCAGCGTTTCCGCGGGTTGGGCCCCCCCAACAAAATGCCTGATAGTATGTGGCAACACGTGAATTCCACCCCCCATGCTCAGCATTGGGCAAGCAGCTAATGCCATTAATCGTATGAAATGTTGCATGGCCCCGACTACGTGGTGGAAACCCGGGGTTGCCCATAAGAGTGGGAAAAGTTAAAAGGGTCTTGCCCCTTCTTGGCAGAGCATGATCAAAGGGGGCAGGCCCCCTTTGCATGAGTTTTGGTTTTTATTTTTTTTAAACGGGCGTTAGGACTCTGGAAGAGGTCCCAGCGTGAGAAAGAGGGGGGAGGGCGGGGCAAAGAGCCTTACTCGCCGGGGGATTAAAGACCTGACTTTTCCAAATTAATGGGCTTCTTAGGCAGTGGTTTAGGTCACGAGTGGGTGCAGGACAGCAGTTCACTACAGTGTGAGCACATAGGGAGAAAGGGCTCTGGGGACGGTCAGGATGAGAATGGAGCAGGATGAGGAGGGAAGGATGGCACCCCCCCCAACACCACATTCGATTCCTTTTTGTGTAATAGTTGGACAGATTACAGGAGGGGGAGGAGCAGGAAGAGGGGAAAACCCTAATCCCCCCAAAAACCCCAATGCTTTGGGGGGTCCCGGCAGCACCACACATTACCTGCAAAGTTTCAAAAGCATCAAGGCAATAAGAATGAACAGGATTACTGGTGGCCACCCCCTATCCACGTTACCCGACAAAAGGGAACAATTTCCTTCCCCCCCACGAAATTGAAGTAGAATCAGGATTTTAGACCGTCTCATTACCAATTTGAGAACCTTTTGCGTTTCACATTTTAATTCACGGTGGAACAAAGTCAGCAAGCGGCAGCGATAACGGCATGTGCCCAGAGCAGTGTGACAGAACCCCACGGATGACATTTTGGCAATCCCAATTTTTTTCCACCTCACCAACGCCGCAAGGCAGGCAGCATTCAGACCAAAAAAGACCCCCTTTAAAACCATGTCCATGACACCGCGTCAACACAATGTTTTTGGACTTAGTCTGGACCCATTTAACTTCTGGGTGTCAAAACTGGAGAAAAGGCCTCCCTTTCCGACATGCCATAAAATTTTATCTGCCCGGGACCAGAGATTCCGAATTACATACAGAACAGGGGGGGTGAAAAGAAAAACTTTTCCCTCTTTCCCCCGACAATTGGATCATCTTGCATTTAAAAAATGAATCAAAAATGGATCCTGCCCCGTTGCCGATTCACTGATGTAAAATGTCACACCTCTTGGCAAGTAAATACACACTTAAACTACACAAACTCTGTCTGTAGTTCCTGTGCCTGCTGCTTCACAAATTGTATTCTAAGCCCAACAGCTAGATTTACAAATCTTTTCGGAATTTATTTTGAAATATACACCCGTATACCTTGATTTTCACTGCTACACCCTTACTCCTCCCCCCTTTTTTGTCCGAAATAATATTTTTTTTAAATGCCTCCCCCCTTACACCCCCAAAAGACTAAGTCCTTTATCCCAAACCCCCATGTTTCCCCCTTCACATGCCTTATGCCCCCAAGTTACTGCCGCTAAACTTTTCTAACCGGAACCCCCCATTTCCCCACTGGCAAATTTTTCAAATAAACAAATGAATATTGCTTTTCTAAACTAGTCCACCGCAAACCCCTATGAGCTACGCCCCTGCTTGCAAGCTGTCCCATCTTTTTTATTAGCCCCTTTAAAAAAAATGAAT
Source organism: Phyllomedusa bahiana (assembly GCA_025379985.1). Taxonomy (NCBI): domain Eukaryota; kingdom Metazoa; phylum Chordata; class Amphibia; order Anura; family Hylidae; genus Phyllomedusa; species Phyllomedusa bahiana. The sequence continues at coordinate 5,747 of JAODAL010016127.1, forward strand.
AATTTTTGGGCCCCTCAAATTTTTTTTTTCCCCCCTTCCACCAAATTTCTTCACTAAGTTGTTCCACGTATCCAGCTTACTCTTTTGGATTGTTTAATTTTCAGCTTCCCCCCTCACTTGTATTGTTTTTATTGTCAAGGGTTTTTACTGCCACCAATGGAAATTGGGGCCAAAAACTTGTTTAACTGGAAACCCCATGTTTTCCCCACTGCCACGCCCCGCCGCTAGCAACGGTAATCTGCCTAAAACATGGGCGAACCTCAAACCCCCCATGTTTCCCCTAAGTTTCTCGCTTCCCGCAATGTTTTTTTTCCGCCTAAACTTTTTTTGAACCCAAGGAAAAAACCCCCCCCCATTTTTCCCAACTGGAATGTTTTTCGCTGCCACAATTTAAATGTCGCCCAAACTTTTTTGAAAAAGGAACCCCAGTGTTCCCCCCTGCAATCCCTTTTCGCTGCCACAATGGTAAAACCATCCCAATCTTGTCGAACGGAAACCCTTCCATTTTTCCCCCCCCGGGCCAAAATTTTTCACTTCCCCCAATGACAAATTACTCCCCAAACCCTTGGGCCAAAAAGGGAAAACCCCCAGTTTTCCCCCGTGCCATGTTTCAAACCCGCCCTCAATGGTAATAAACTGCCTAATCTTGTGAACCGGGAAATTCCATGTTCCCCCCTGCCATGTTTCACTGCCAGCAATGGTAATGCCACCTAATTTTGTCGGGAACCCCGGGAAACCCCCAGGTCCCCCATGCCCCAATTTTTCCGCTGCCCCCAAAGGTAATTGCGGGCCCAATCTTGTCCCAAACCCCGGGAAACCCCCTATTCCCCCCTGCGAGCCCAAAGGTAATGGCCGCCTAATCTTTTCAAAAAGGGAAACCTTTCCCTTTCCTCACTGCCATGTTTTTCCGGGTGCCCCCCAGTGGGCCCGCTGCCTAATCTTGTCAAATCGAAACCTCCATGGGCCCCCCTTGGGGATTTTTCCCCGCTTTCCAAACCCAAAGGTACTACTGCCAACTTTGTCTAACCGGAACCTCCATGTTTTCCCCCTTGCCATCTCTCGCTGACACCAATGGTACTTCGCCTAAACCCTTTTCGAACTTTGGAAACTCCATGTTCCCCATTGGCATGTTCTCGCTGCCCCCCAATGGAAATGCCGCCAAAATCTTTTTTGGGAACCCCGGAAACCCGCTGTTTCCCCTTGGCCCTGTTTCCCTTTCCAAACCAAAAAGGGACAGCCGCCTAATTCTTTTTAGAACCGAAACCCCGCTGTTCCCCCCTTGCTAATCTTGTTGAACCGAAAACCCCCCTTTTTTCCCCATGGGCTTGGGTTTTTGCGGGCCCCCAATGGGAAATGAGTCTAATCTATCCGCTGCACCTCCCAAAGCTATGTCCCCCTTTCAAGCTGTCCTTTATCTTTTTTTAGTTAGCCATTGAAAGGGAAAGAAGATTTTTCACCTCTACAAATTTTTTTTCTGCACCTTAGAACCAAATTTTTTATCCCCTAAGTTATTTTTCCCCATATCCAGTTTACTGTTTTCGGATGGGAATTACAGCTTTTTTCCCCACCTGTATAGGGGTAAAAATTAACCTTAAAAATCTTACCCAGTGACTTTTTAAAAGGTTCGAGTCGAACCGAAAACCAATACTGGGTTTGAAAGTTTTTTTAACTTAAACTTCCCAACAATTTTTTCTGTTTTGCTTTTATTTTTAGTCACTGCCACAAATGTCATCATCAACATCAGTCCAACCTGAACAAACACAGGGCCCAATGTCACAACCCAACATACAACCACTCCTTGGGAATGCCGGCACCCTCACACACATGAGTGGGTTTGGGTGTTACAAAAAAACCTGCAAAAAAAATTTTAAAATTTACCAAAAAAGGCAAAAAAAATGAACAGCAATTACTGGGGGGGGCCCCCCCCCCCCCCCTTGATCCCTTTTTCAAGACAAAAATGAGCAATTTCCTTTTTCCCCCCCACCAGAAATTAACAGTATAATCAGGAATTTTTTAACAGTGGGTCCCTTGACCAACCAGAAAATCTTTTTTCGTTTTTTATATTCTAATGTTAAGTGAGGGAACGTCACCAACATGGGAAACCCTAAAGGGAAAAAAGCTGCCCGTAGCAGCAGGAAATGGGGGAAAAACCCTACTGAGTGACCCTTTGGGGAATCGATATTTTTCCACCTCAGGGAAAAGCCTGCAAGGGGAGGGCACATTCAGAAACACAGAGACCCGCCTTTAAAACTATGGTCCATGAAAATACCCCGCGCCCCAACATCTTTAAAGTTTTTTGGGCTTTGTCTGGACCCAATTTTAAATCTTTGGGGGTCCAAACTGGAGAATGGGCCCGAAATTTTCTCGAAAAGCCATAGACGTTTCCCTTTTTTTTACCCTTGGGAAACCGTGACCCGGATTTTTTTTTAAAACCCGCCCCCAACCCATCCTCATAAAATTATAAGTGGGCTGCCTTTTTTTCCTATTTTTTTTTTCTATCTATCGAAACCCATCTATCCCATCACTAACCAAAAAATGTAAATTTTAAAACTATCTATCTATCCAAAAATGTAAAAATAAAAATTAAATATATTTTAAAAAATTATATATATAAATATATAAAATAAAAATAAAATATATAATAAAATAAATTTTAAAAAAAAATATAATACATATATATACATATATATATTATATATATTAAAAAAATAATTAATTATATATATATTATATTATAATATAAAAATAAATATACATACAAGAGATAGAGTCTTAAATATACATAAAAATAAGAACAAATACCCTAATTTTTTAGGAAAGGGTGATCTTTAAATTTGATTTTTAAATTAAAAAAATTTATTAAAAATTTTAATTTAAAGAAAGTAAAAATAGGCCCCAAATGCTGCTTTATATAAAAATTTTTTTGGGTAGTTTTTTTTCCCCTGTAACACCTCATAAAAAAATATTTCTAAACAAAAAACTTGGTTTTGTCATGTCAAATAAAAACCCGTTACAGTAAAAAACAGGCTCAAACTGGCCCACAGGGAAGCAGGAGAAACTCCTGGTGGGCCCATGGGCATGATGGGCCATTGAGAATAGAAGGCCTGGGGCTGTTTTCTAGGAAGAAAGGCAAATAAAGAGAGGCAGAAAGCAAGAGTCGTGTGCAATATGTGAATCCATGTACAGTAGCTGTAGAATGAGCCATAAATCAACTCCACTTGGGCGGCCCAAAACACCCTTGTCCCAAAATTTAAAAAACCGAAAATGGGGGTTTTTTTAAAAAAGTTTTTTTAGCTTTTCTGTCATTTCATACTTGCAGTAAATTTATGAGGGTTTTTTGTTTCCCGTTTTTTAGATGGGGTTTTTTTTTTTAGTTTTTGTTGGCAAATGGGATTTTGGTTTTTAAATGCAATGGCTTTTTAAGCTATATTTTCTATATCTGACTTCTGTAAAAGTCACAACTTTTTTGCATAATAGTGTTCCATAGAAGTGGCTTTAACACATTTTATATGCACTTGATCAATGAAATAAGTACAATTTCAGTAAATTTTTGATTAGAGAATCAATTTGTAATCCATTACCTAATGCTTAATTTTTTGTATATTTATATGCCTGGTATGAAGTTATTTTTTTTTCTTTTAAAAGGCGAATTTTCAAACATATTTTATGTCCTCATATAATTTGAAAACATATAGAAATGTTTTCAGTTATAAATGGGTTTTGACAGTATAAAAGCATCGTAAACACTTGAATGCATGAGACCCATCACCTTTCAAGATGTTCTTAGAAAAATTCTCCTTTGTCATGAAAATGGACTGGGTGGAGGTTTTGCTTAAAACGGAATCACACACACAAAAATTCTTTGAGGCCTGGGGAAGCTTCATCCCATTAATGCCAGGGAGATTTCAGTGCAACATTAGGGATTGCTTCAGCCATTCTTCAAATGCTGATGGGAGACCCGCTGATTCCTGATATATAGTTTGGGGGGAGAGGGATTTGTGCTTAAGCACCATGCACTGCCTATTTGTTAACCTCATTCACATTTCAGACCAGCCTATGGATCGTGGATAGTACTGTGATGAAAGAATGATATCGCACTACTGGTTGAAAGTAGGAATAGTCTCGCAGGTGAGCTTGGTAATTGATGTATGATTTGTTCATGGTTAAAATACACTTTAAAATTTGTAAATGTGGGCTGCTACCTCCATTAGATATACCTCTGACACATCGTAGTTCAAATTTTGCATTCCATACAGAGCAGATGATATATTACACTCTAGAACCCATGGGAAGGAGGAGGAAAGGGAACTATTCATCTACAGTGAAAGAGCAATGTTGGATAGTCCTAAATCCTCCATTTATGACCTAAGAATTTTTAAATGGTGCATGGAAAGCAATGCGCTTAAAGTCATCTCTGAGTTGGAGAGATGCAGGGGCCCACATCACTGGTTAACATTATATTTTGTTTTTTTATTCTATTTATTGTTCTTTTTATATAAATAGTGTTACAATTGTTGCTCTGGGATGTCCACTCTATTGTTGTCTACCTGGAAATATTATCATTGATGTTTATGACAATGTTGACCATTGTATGGTACCTTTTCTTGTACTGTATACCTTAGAGTACCTAATACATTTTAAAGAAATGGGTTTTCACAAAAACTGTAGTGTAATATGTGCACTTTATATGAATCATTAGTGAGATTAGCATGTCATTTCTTAGGATATAACTAGTGCATTTCAATGTGTTATTTTGTAAGCTGGGTTATTATTCACATACTGGATTTTTCTTTTTCTTTTATTCTGGTAATTTTAAGCAGATTAATAAATCAAATTATTAATTTCACTGTTAGTAGCTCATCTAATGCTTCATTCTATTTAACTCCTTCTTCATAATGTTCAACAGATGAGCTCTTCCACAACATTATATGCATTGAAATTTCCTTCTAATTGTGTTTTACAGTGATTCCTGCTTTGATCTTACAGTTATTATTTTATCCCTTGCAGCTGCATATTGTTGAACTTTGTTTTACAAGAAAATGTTTAAAAACGAACCTCGAAGGTCTGAGTAAGGTTCGATTCACTTTTGTGTCGGAGGTTCCGTTCATCACAGGGTTCCACCGTGCCTGTAAAATGACAGACATTAACGACACACAAAGTACCCATTTACTACTGTGGGTTCCATTGTGTTTTTGCTGTGGTGGCCATTATTTTAATGAAAAAAATTGTGATGAATGCTGTACTAAGTCATTTTTGATGGAATCTGTGCTGGAGGCTCTGAATTTATACTCAGAAGTAGATGTGAACCAGGGCTACACACTTGTTTCACCTGATTTTACACATACTGCTTTTAAGGAATGTATGGTGTGATGTGGGTGACCCCCCTATCTGCCACTCACTCACCTACAAATTGAGCACACGACATACAACCAAATGGTCCACACAACCAGGATCATAAACACTGTCACCACTTATCAGATATGAGTAGCACTCAATATCCACACCACACCTTCTCAGGAGCCCATAACTAAAATGCACAATCACTTATATGCTATGGCGATGATAAAGTTCTGTAGGGCGACAAGGTTAAAGTAAATAAAGTTTTAGGATTTAATATGCAGGTACAGTACTTAGTTACAAAAAATCATCTACTGATTGGGTTGGTTAGAAACCTTACTGAGGAAGCCCCTCCCCAGTAACAAGCATGGTGGAGTTGTCGGCCTTCTCCTGTCTGATACCTGTTCCTTTGTCCCCATTCCACCTCTATGTTCTCTCACCCTCCCCTCCTTTGAGGTGTGCTCTGCCCGCATCCTACAATGTTGATTGTATCTCCTGGTTTTGACCCTTTGTGTTTACTGCCCCTGGATTCTTAAAGGAACAATCAGACTCCCTCATTCCTTGCTCCTTCTTATATCACAGAGGGGTGTCTAATTTAGTGATGAGCGATTACGTTGACTATCGTCATCCGGCCGATAGTCGATATCGGCAATTATCAAGACGATTTCCGATAGTCGATAATAGATTCTCGCCGATGACCATTAAAGTCTATGGGAGAGGAACAACACCGTCATTCTTACACCCAAACAGGGCTGGAGAAGCTGGAATTAACATCCACAACAGTCAAATGGATACGTGCTACATCTTAGCCAACACACTTAGGTTATAAAAGCCACATAAAAAAAGTCCCCAGACCATTTTACTATCCCTGTCTTGTACCACAGCATGACCCTTAACCTGCAAAGACCCACAAATTAAAAAGTGCCAGAAGGCAGTATGATTGGAACCATCATTTTACTTGAACTGGACATTGAATATCCATGAGCCCCAAACCTGCATGACCCACAGATTAAAAAGTGCCGGAAAAAGGAGTCTTTCAACCACCATTTTAGTTGAACTGGACATTAACTATATCTGTTCTGTACCACATTAACCATGACCATTAAACCTGTCTGACTCACAGATTAATAAGTGCTGGGAAAAGGAGTCTTTGAACCACCATTTTAGTTGAACTGGACATAGACTATCCCTGTCCTGGGTGGGCCACAGCATGAGCCCCAAACCTGCATGACCCACAGATTAAAAAGTGCCAGAAAAAGGAGTCTTTGAACCACCATTTTTGTTGAACTGGACATAGACTATCCCTGTCCTGGGCCAAAGCATGAGCCCCAAACCTGCATGACCCACAGATTAAAAAGTGCCGGAAAAAGGTGTCTTTGAACCACCATCTTAGTTGAACTGGACATAGATTATCCCTGTCCCCGGGTGGGCCCACAGCATGAGCCCCAAACCTGATGACCCACAGATTAAAAAGTGCCGAAAAAGGAGTCTTTAACCACCATTTTAGTTGAACTGGACATAGACTATCCCTGTCCCGGGCCAAAGCATGAGCCCCCAAACCCGCATGAACCCAAGATTTTAAAAAATGCCCGGAAAAAGTAGTCTTTTACCACCAATTTTTTTTGTTGAACTGGGGCATTGACTACCCTGTCCTGGGTGGGCCACAGAGACCCCCAAAACCGCATGACCCCAGATTAAAAAATGCCGGAAAAAGGGGCTTTGAAAAACCCCCATTTTTTGTTGAACTGGGCATGACATCCCTGTCCTGGGTCCCAAAACATGACCCCCAAAACCGCATGACCCCCCAGTTAAAAAATGCGGAAAAGTAGTCTTTTTAACCACCCTTTTTTTTAACTGGACTTGACTATACCCTTTTCCCCGGACCGCATATGACAATTAAACATGTCTGACCCACAGATTAAAAAGTGAAAAAAAATGAGCCTTTGAACCCCATTTTTGTTGGATGGACATTGACATACCTGTCCCGGGCCACGCTGGCCCCCAAACCCGCAAGCCCCCCCGATTTAAAAAGTGCCGAAAAAAGGAGTCTTTGAACCCCATTTTAGTTTTTAACTGGACTTTAACTATATCTTTCCTTACCCGCGTATACCCTTAAACCTGTCGACCCACAGATTAAAAAACCGGAAAAAGGAGCTTTGAACCACCATTTTAGTTTCACTGGACATAAATTACCGTCCTGGGCCCCCCATGAAAGGGCCCAAAAAACCTACATAACCCCCCCAATTTAAAAAGTGGGAAAAAGAAGCTGTGAACCACCCATTTTAGTTTTTACTGGCATAAATTCCTTGCCTGTGCCCCCGCATGAGCCCCAAACCTGCATGAACCCCCCCATTTAAAAAAAGGGGGCCGCAAAAAAAGTCTTTCAACCACCATTTTAGTTGAAATGGAATCAACTAACTGTTTTGTACCACGTATACCCTTAAACCCGTCTGCCCACCCAAATTTAAAAAGTGGGGAAAAGGGGGCTTGAACCACCATTTTGTTTTAAATGGACATTGACTATAACTGTCCTGGGGCCCCAGCATGAGCCCCCCAACCCGATGAACCCCCCAGATTAAAAAGTGCCGGGAAAAAAGGAAAACTTTGAACCACCCTTTTAGTTTCACGGGGGCATAGACTACCCCGTCCCGGGGCCCCACATGAGCCCCCAAAACCCCGCTACCCCCAGATTAAAGTGCCCCAAAAAGTAGTCTTTGAAAACCCCCATTTTTGTTGAACCGGGGCATTGTATCCTGTCCTGGACCTCAGTAACCATAAACCTGCTTACCCACAGATTAAAAAGTCAAAAAAAAGGGGGTCTTTGAAACCCCCATTTTAAAATTGAACTGGACATTTACTATACCTGTCCTGGGGACAGATGACCCCAAACCTGCATGACCCCCCAATTTAAAAAGTGCCGCAAAAAGGGGTCTTTGAACCACCATTTTAGTTGAATGGACCCTAAATATCTGTCCTTACCGCAGTATGACCATTAAACCTTTTTGACCCCAGATTAAAAAATGCCGAAAAAAGGGGTCTTTGAACCACCATTTTAGTTGAACTGGGCATTGACGAAACTGTCCTGGACCGCAGTATGACCAGTAAACCTGTCTGCCCCCACAGATTAAAAAGTGCCGGAAAAAGGAAAGTCTTTGAACCACCATTTTTAGTTTCACTGGACATAGACTAATCCCTGTCCTGGCCCACAGCATGAGCCCCAAACCTGCATTACCCACATATTTAAAAAGTGCCGTAAAAAGGAGTCTTTAAACCACCATTTTAGTTGAACTGGACATTGACTATACCTTTCCTGGGTAACCTACATCTGTTCAAGTCTTCCTGTACCTCCCTTGTACAATTCAGAGGAATATTTTTACCAGCTATTTTGTGCATGCCAGTTTTTTAGTAGTTTAATTCTAGAAAACACACTTTTAAAATAGGATGGAATCCCACCACGTCTTTGTTTCTCTTTTTTAATTGTATTAAATGGGTTGTCTTTACTACAGGGAATTGCTAGCTAAAGTTAAAGATCTTGCAAAAACAAGTCATTTTGCAATATGTGTCCATTAACAGTGTCCTAACTATTCCAGTGTTTGACAGCACCATGCCCCATAAAATTCAAAACATGACCCTTCAGCCACTTTTGACAATAGTGAAGAACAAATGTCTGTTAAAAACCACATTTTTTACAATAGGACCTGTAGTATAGCTGTATGTCACAGCAACATGCCCCCCAAAAAATTCAAAACATGACCCTTTGGCCACTCTTGACAATTGTGAAGAAAAATGTCTGTTGAAACCACTTTTTTTATAAAGGACCTTAAAATAGCTGTTGCCAGAAACAGCCCCAAAAATTCAAAAAATGACCATTTGGCCAGTCTTGACAATTGGAAGAAAAATGTTTTTTAAGAAACCACATTTTTAAAAATAGGCCCTGTAGTAAGCGGCTTTACAGCAGCATGCCCCAAAAAAATTTAAAAATGATTTCTCAAAACTTTTAAAAATTGGAGAGAGGTGAGAGGTAAAATTGTGGGGCCACTTAAAAGCCACTTTCTGTTCCAAAGGACCTTGATAATAGCTGTACTCACAGCCCCATCCCCCCAAAACCATTACAGTGCAAAAAATTTTTAAAATAATGAGTAAAGGGAATACGTTTTTTTTTAGAAACCTTGTAAAATTGTGTTTTTTGGGAACTGAGAATAAAAATTGCGTAAGAAATGATCATTTTTTAAAAACCCATTTTTTCAAGAGGCCCATTTCTGTTGAAAGGAATGTAAGTAGACCGGAAATGGGTGACCTGGGAAATTGGGCCCAACATCAGAGTTCATGCTGATTACTTGATAAAAAGTCAAACATCCACATTATCTGGGGAAACCCGGGATGCTTTTTCTGTAATGACTCCTCCAGCGTGCGAAGCCGCTCAGATATGACGCGGGCTGCGGGGCGAGAAAACCCTAGGTGGGGGCCAGCGACTGGGGCCATTGATCCTTTTGGATACCCAGAAGTCGTTTGGGGTCCGGAACATACCAAAAAATCGTTGTTGAGACGCAGATAGCCCCTTGCACCATGTCTTAAAACCGTCTCTGTCTATATGTCCCCTCATTAAAATGTTTTGGTGAGGGGGAAAAATAAAGTTTGCCAAGGTCCCCCATTAGGTTTCCCTGCCACAATCCTCTGCCCGCAGCATTTGGGGCTCTACCTGTCACGTTGCTGACGTTTTTTCCCACCGTACCTTTGAAGAACGGAAGCAGACGAAACAGATTCTCCATTTGGGTCAATCAGCCGGTCTCCAATCCTCATTTTACTCTCTTTTTGGGGTGGGGGGGAAGAAAGGGCGATTTTTTTTTGTACCAGGATCGAGGGGTGGCCACCCAGTAACTGTTGTTCTTTTGATGGCCTTAATTGAGGATCATTTTGGAGGAAAGGGAGCCCCAAAGACCATGTAAGATGAGCCTTGATTTCCCAAACCTCTGGTCGAGGCACTAGCAAACTGTCTCCCCCATCTTCCCCCCGCCAAAAAATCCGGCCAACCTTTTTTCAAAGGCGGGGACATGGGTAACGTCCGTGTCCGGGAAATCCCTTTCCCCCTCCTCCTCCTCCGCTTCCCCCGCCACCTTCAACAGCCCTGATTTTCCTCAGATGATGCACCCTGAGAACTGGGGCGCCGCCTTGCACTAGCCGGGACCCCGAACCACTGCCTAATGAAAACCGATAAAATTGTGAAACTGTAAGGCCTTCGGGAAAACGAGGGAGAGAAAGGCTCCGGTCTCATCTGTGTCCGCTCCTCCTCCGTCGCTGGGGGACCTATGTTTCAGAGTTCCAACGATCGCCCCAGACCTAAGAAAAACCAAAGCTCATGCTGAAAAGGGGCATTGTCCCATTTAAACCATTTTGGTGGCTTTTTTTCAAAATTGGCAGGGACGGTCAGAGCTCTTTCACCTGCCCGACTCCGGTGGCCAACACCTATTTCGCCCCGCTGCTTGACGGGCCGTGTACACTTCGTACACGAAATGGCTTTGCGCTGCTGCCACAATCGCGGGAGCTGGGGGAGGGTGGAATTCCAGCGTGTTGCCACTTGACAAGAGACGGTTGACGGGGAAGCCGAGCTACGCTCCCAAATGTACCAGGGGATAAGCAGGGTGCAAACGGGGGAATTGAGCCAGACCTCGAGCCTTCCTCACAGGCAGACCAGACCCGGAGCGTTTAAAATTTCCTGGGGGCGATTTCATGACGTGTGCCAGGAAAGGGATTGCTCCAGCCTACCGATCTTAAGGGGGGCCAGGAGATTTCAACCCGTTATCCACACCCCCTTTGCCTGGCACAAGTTCTTGTCCCCCAGCCAGCGCTGGGGTCTCATTGCGAAGACTGTCCACCTCCTGCCCTGTGTTTTGAGGTCTCCAAGAAAATTTAATTTCAACAGGCCGGGTTTTTCCATGGGCACTGATGCTACCATTGGACCTTGGGGAAAAAACCCTGCCCCATCCCGGGGTTTTAAAAGAGCATGCCCGACCTTAGAGCCACCGTTACCACCAGAGACATCCACCCACTCACGCATGAGCTGTCAGAGAAACGGCCTTGGGCCGGGCTTACTATCCAGATCGGGGTAATGGGACTTTGCCGGACACAAAGCAGACAACGCGCAAAAAATTTTAGTGACACGATTGAGGGCAGGCAAGGGCCATGACGTGCGAACCCATCTGTGTCCACCAGATGGAAAGGAAACTTTTTCCAAGGAAAAACCCGGCAAGCTGACAAGGGTTTTTGGCTTAGAGGTTTAGTTAAAGTTTTCTTCGCTCCCAAAACCGGGTAGACAAAAGGCGGGGCTGCAAACGGTTCTGTATGGCGTGCAGGTCAAACTGGTGGAAGGAAAGGGGTAGATGGGTCCGGGTGGTGCGGTGTACTCGGTGACGGGGGAGGCGAAGTGGAGGCTGACCTTGCTCATGACTCTGAAAATGGGCAGCTGAGGAACGTTTGGGTCTGGCGAGGGGGAGGAGGAGAGACAGAGGTGTGAATGTTGGAAAGCCCGGGACCGGTGTGGCCTTTTTTGGCCAAGTGTTCCTCCATTTCAATTCATGCATTCGCTGCATGTACAGACATGTTGGGGGTGGTTAAACACCTAAGATTCTTCCCTCTACTAAACGTTTACGAAAAGGGGGGCATATGACATCGCTGGTGAATCAGAAGCTTGCCAAAAAAAGGGCCCCAGGTTGAGAGGTCCTGGACCTTTTCAAAAGGCGATAAGCAGGAGCGGTGTTTCCACTGATCGTGGAGGCGGAGTAATCCAGCGGGCTTTGCGACCGCCCCACCCCCTTTTTTAGGCGGGACCCTACTGACACTACCCCATCGTCTTTCCCCTCGCCAGTGATAAAGCGCTCGCAAGCAAATTCTGCTGAAAAACCAGTTGGAAACCGCAATGTCGTCACAAAATCTCACATCAACACAGGGAGTTCCTCTCCTGGCATTCTGCTCCTGGACTGCAGGGTAAAGCAACAGGCACTGCAAGGGGGTTGCCGACCACCCCGGGTTTTTGCCGATTGACTGGCTTCCTTCTTCCCCCCCTGATGGCATCAACGATTGGGCGTCAGAGCAGACAAAACATCCTCTTTGGCCTCTTGATCTTTTAAATGCCTTCGAAAACCAACCGCTTTTGTCTTCAAAGGGTCTTTAGAAAATGGATTTTCCACATGGGGGGTACACAGTTGACTTTTGGGGTGCCTCGCTTCAGTTGGGGGATGCTGACATGATGATGATGACGACATTTGGCCCGTACTAGGAGGGCGAGGAGGTAAGACTGCTGGATGCAGGTTGCATTAAAACCCCTGAAGAACAATTGGCAATGCTTTCGTTACTGAGATTCACAGGGCACGACCCACATGACAGGCCTGACGGGCCTGTAACCGAAGTCCCCTTGTCTTGCGTTTGTCACCAGCACTGGAAGGGGCACCTTCCTCGTACCTCTACCCCAAATCCTACACCCCCTTTGCTCGCTTACCACCCGCATTTGCTCCATGTTCAAAAGATAAAATTTTTAAAACGAAAGGAAGAGTTTTTTACAGTCCCCCTTATAGAACGGGCAAATCACAGCTATTCTTAAAATCCCTCTAATTTCCAACAGCCAAATGGATTAGAAACAGAATTGTTTTCTTCGAATACCTGTGAAATGCGGTCTTTTTGGAAGAACCGTAAGACAAAATCAACGCTTCTTCCCTTTAGTCCCAGGGATTTACAACTGCCCATAGGGGCTAGGAATTTTAAGTTTTCAACAACTATCAACAATGCACTACTGTGCCAAACTGAGATTCACCCAAACGCAATAAAAAAATTTAAAAGTTACACGAGAGAAAATTTCGTTTTTTGCAGCAATGACAAACGGAACAGTTACTAAAAATGTTTCTATCAAAACTGTCGACAACGTGCTATTGAAAAAAAATGGGGGGCCCCACAACGGCAATAAGTTTTTTTTAAAATTATACGGATAAGAAAAGATGGTTTTGCACCAATTAAATAAACCAACATTTCTACAAAAATTTCTGTATCCCAAAATTTTAAGTACAAGGTGGGTCTTTGAAAAAAAACTGGGCCACCAAAGTGCAATACAGCTATTTAAAATTTAAAAAGGATGAAAAAAAGGGTGTTTTTACACCCAATTAAAATACACCAACGTTACAGAAAATTTCTGTATCCAAATGTAAGTACAAGGGGCCCTTTGGCAAAAAGGGGCGCACCAAAGTGCAATACAGCTATTTAAAAGTTTAAAGGGTAACAAAAGGTGGGGTTTTTTGCACCAATTAAATACACCAACATTACTAGAAAATTCTGTACCAAATTTAAGTACAAGGTGGCTCTTGAAAAAAATGGGCGCATCAAAGTGAATAGGGGAAATTTAAAAAATTTACGGATAAAAAAAGGTGGTTTTTGCACCAAATTTAAATACACCAAAAATTATTAGAAAATTTCGTATCCAAATTTAAGTTCAAGGGGGCTATTTGAAAAAAAAAATGGGGGCACCAAAGTGCAATCAGCATTTTAAAAATTATACAATAAGAAAAGGGGGTTTTGCACCAATTAAATACACCCACAGTTACAAAAATTTCTGTATCCAAAATTTTTGTACAAGGGGGCTATTTGAAAAACCTGGGGCGACCAAAGTGCAATACAGCAAATTTAAAAGTTATAGGATAAAAAAGGGGGGTTGTACACCAATAAATACACTAACAGTTACTAGAAAATTTCTTATCCAAATTTAAGTACAAGGTGGCTATTTAAAAAAAGGGCGCACCAAAGTCAATACAGCTATTTAAAAGTTAACGGATAAGAAAAGGTGGTTTTGCACCAAAATTTAAAAACGCCAACAGTTTTCTAGAAAATTCTGAATCCCCAATTTTAATACAAGGGGGCCTTTTTAAAAAACTGGGGGGCCCCTAAAATGAAACGCTATTTAAAAGTTAACGATAAGAAAAGGTGGTTTTTTACCAATTTAAAAACACCAACAGTTTCTTTAAAATTTTTTATCCAAAATTTTAAATACAAGGTGGCTCTTTGGGAACAAAACTGGGGCGCACCAAATTTCAAAACGCTATTTTAAAATTAAACGGATAACAAAAGGGGTTTTTTGCACCAAGAAATACACAACAGTTCTAAAAATTCTGTATCCAAATTTAAGTACAAGGGCTATTTAAAAAAACTGGGGCGCACCAAAGTGCAGTACAGCTATTTAAAGTTATACGGATACACCCCATTCATGGTGCTGCAAGCGGGTCTGCACCCCATTACTATCTCGACCATGGGGCCTAACCAAATAGTCTTAGCCATTTCCCCCGGGCGGCCCCACCACGGGCAGGTCATGGAGATTCCCCACACATCTGTATGAATCAGATGACTTTAGAGCCTTTTTAAAAGCACAATGGTCTCTGTTTCTGTCGGATAATAAAGCGCATGTTGGGGACGCACCCTTGCTTTGGCTCACTGCGAAAGCGGTGCTGCCCGGCCTAATAATCAGCTACATGGGCATGAGGCGTAGGGACGTGAACGAAAAGTTTAAAAGGTTGCATGAGGACTTGCGTGCTGCCCAGCAGGGATTTGCGGCTTGCCCTTCGGCGCAAACAAAAGCGTGCTATACGGAAGCCCAGGACCTTTTGAGTACTTTCCTCAATGGTCATGCGCGCTGGCAAGTCAGGGCCACCCAGAATCGATATTATAGGTGGGGGAATAGGCAGGGAAAGTTGCAGGCTAGCATGACTGCTCAATGGAAGCCGAGGCCGCCAATAGCGGCAGTTAAGTGCCCCGAAACAGGCACTATCCTGAAAGACGCGACAGCTATAGAGGATGCTTTTGTGGCTTATTTTGAGTCCCTGTATAGCGCCACCCCTTTTGACGCGGACCGGGTGGCGGTATTTTTTGGATTCGGTGCACACTCCAGGTCTTACCGAAGACCAGCGCCTACAGCTGGAATCTGATATCACCGTGGAGGAGGTCTTGGCGGTAATCACTTCCTTAGCCAACGGTAAATCGCCTGGGCCCGACGGCTACTCGGCAGAATTTTATAAAATCCTGAAAACCGATATTGTCCCCTATCTAACCCAACTATTCAACGACGTTTACATCCGTTCTGTCCCGATAGACTCCTTTTTTGACTCCAAAACGGTGCTGCTGCTGAAGGACGGGAAGGATCCTGCATCTTTAACGTCATACCGGCCCATATCCCTGCTGAACCAGTATTATAAACTCCTGGCCAAAATTATTGCGTACCGACTTCAGAAATTCTTGCCTGTTATTTCACATCCCTGCCAGTCGGGTTTTATCTCTAATCGACACTCGACCAGGAATGTACGGTTGGCTGTGGCGACAGCGATAGCGGCGCAGGACCCTGGCCACCCGGTGTCCATGCTGTTGAGCTTGGACGCGGAAAAGGCTTTTGACAAGGTCTCATGGCCTTTTCTGGCTGCCACACTGGGGCGGCGGGGATCTGGGTCTGTGTTTACTTCCTTCCTGTCCCTCATGCAGCAAAACGCGACTACGGCTCTCCTCCTGAATGGGCGAACATCCCCACTTATTGATCTGTTCCGCGGGGCGAAGCAGGGATGTCCCCTTTCGCCTATTTTATTCAACCTCTCCATTGACCCTCTTCTGTATCATGTCACCCAATCTCAAACATTTTCGGGAATCAAGCTAAATGACTGCGAGATAAAGCTGGCGGCCTATGCAGATGACCTGTTACTGATGGTCTCCAATCCCAAAACCACACTGGCGGCAGTGTTGCAGGATGTTAAAGCGAAGAGGGACCTCTCGGGATACACTATAAACATTGATAAGAGCGAAGGCTTTCTACTCAGAGGACCGTCGCGCCCATTATGGACCTCCTCCCATCATCTCCGCTGGTGTGCTTCCATTATAAAATATTTAGGTATCCTCATACCCCGGCACCCTAACAAAATATATGCGGAGAACATCTGCAGATATGTGACGGCGCTGCAACACACACTCTCAAGAGATGGGCGACCATCCCGCTATCCTTTAGGGAGGGGCCAACTTGCTCAAAATGGTGGAGGTCCCACGCCTCCTGTATTTATTTAATATGCTACCAATATATCTTAAACCCAGGGAGGAAAAGCTCATTAATGCCCTTTTTTGGAACTTTATTTGGGGGGGCAAACGGGAGCGCATTCCTCTTCACATTCTTCACCAGCCCAAGCTTCTTGGCGGTCTCGGCTTCCCCAACATCAAGTATTATAATCAAAGCGCCCTGGAAATATCTTGCGGACTGGTGTCAGCCTCAAATATATTTACCACAAGCCGGGTGGCGGTCCCGTTCATGCCGGAGTCCTCTCTCGTAAACTTCTTTCATTTTATCTTATGTGGAGCTTCCATCTGAAAGTCAGGAATAATGTCCTTCTCATGCCGGTTTGGAGAGCATGGAAGAAGATCAGAATGCTAAAGGGCCTGTCACTAGACCACTCGCTTTATCAGTCCTTAACCTGAATCCCCCGATTCCAGGATGAGTCCTCACACGGCTCGTTCCGGCGGTTGCAAGATATGGGTTTGTCTTGTCTCGCACAGTGGGTGGACCCGACTGGTAGACGAACTTATTCACTTCAGGAACTCCAGTTGCAGTTTCCTGATCTTCCAATCCCTTTCTTCACTTATCTTCAGGCCAGCAGCTTCCTCAATTCCATCCTCTCGCATATTGCGGATGCAGAATGGAGTTCAGATTTTCACAAGACTATGGTGAGACCGCCGACGAGACGTTCTCATCTTTCAACACTCTATAGATATCTGCTAGGGCGCATTGACTATGTACAAACCTCCCTGCAACTTTCACGCTGGGAGCAGGCTGACCCAACCCTGACCCCTCATACTATATTGCGGGCACTTGCAGATTCCTATAAATTTCTTCCTGCATCTCGATAAAATTGAAAATGTCCCTTAAGGTGGCACACAATGCCTATCTGACGCCTCTCAGAGGACATAGAATGGGGCTGTATACCTCCAGTAAATGCTTCAAGCGTGATACGCTGGAAGCTGATCTCTACCATTGCCTCTGGCACTGTTCAACAGTACTGGGCAGATGTGGCATCTCAGGTGCAGCGATACCTTGGGCAAACAGTCAACCCCACCACGCACGGGGCCATCTTTGGGTTCATAGATACTGAGACCGGGTCGTACACCAGATAGGAGACGAGGCTTTTGCACGTCTTTTCTGCTGCGGCGCGACTGGAAATTTTGATTGTGTGGAGCCAGCCGGCGAGCCATAACAGACAACTTTTCCTTTAAATTACCTTTTTCTTGCTGATTTTGGACTGTATAGAGGATTCGCTGCGAATGTAACAAAAAGTTAAAAAGCTTTTTGCCTCATGGCTGACGGTGATAGATAAGTTGCCGGCCCCAATTCGGGATAATGTCATAATTGGTATGACAGGTTGGTACCTGGCTCAGCAACTAGGGGGCACTGAGCCGATTAACCTTCAGTACCTTGGTTCTTGCCTGATATATGTCAGATATGGAGTCCCTACTTTTACTCTAAAACTTGTTTCCCAGCAGAGATACCCGCTTAACGTTCAATGTGCATGGAGCTGGGGATAGGTGGCCCTCTATAAATTGACCGCAGAAGGGGGGGGTGCTGGCGAGGTTTTCGGAGGATAGTGGCGGATTGGGGGGATGCATTGGAGCAGAGTTGTTTGTTTGCTTGATTTGAATGTTTAACCATCTGGTTAATTATGTCTCTTTCCTAACTTGTCTCTGCGAGTTTCTGCCCACGATACTTGAACCATTGCCATGAACACTGTGGTTAGTGACGTCTCTGTTATTATAGGGCAGTTCAATCTTATGTTGACTTCTTGTTGAAAAAAAAAAAAGAATATGTAAACTGAAGTCTTCACAACCAATTGCCTACCTGTGTGCAGAGATGATAACTGCAATTTGATATTATTGTATTACTTTTCATGTTTTATTCTATTTGAAGACTCATAATAAAAACAAGTTTAAAAAAAAAAAAGTTATACGGATAAGAAACGGTGGTTTTGCACCAATTAAATACACCAACAGTTACTAGAAAATTTCTGTATCCAAATTTAAGTACAAAGTGGCTATTTGAAAAAAACTAGGATGCACAAAATAAAAGGTACAATTTCACCTCAGGTGGGAGGTGTGCTAGCCAAAAAGTGGTAAAAAAAATGCCGTTTCAATGCAGGTTCAAAGCAGAGTCTGGGTTGAACAATATACACCCTACTTTCCAAAGCCTGTCTGTCCGTCCGGAAACCCCTCCACAGCCCCCCACCCACCGCGGCTGGCCAGTCCTAGATCCTTCTTTAAAAGTCTGTGTCTAACTAAATAAGAACTGAAATTCTCTAATCTACCTATATTCTAATGTTCACAGCTAAATGCATAGTTGTCTGTATGAATAAAGAGAAGAACTGTGTCTCTGAGCTGAGCTGTATTGAGAGACACGCAGCACAAGTCTTTCTCTAGTGTTAGACACTGAAAGACTGATGCTGAACAGGAAACGCTGTTCTATGCAAAACGAGGTCATGTGATTTTTCAAGCCAATGACAACCATACACATCACAGTCATGACGTCGCACACACAGCTCACCCTGCTCTATGCTCTAAGCTGATTTGCTGGCCGCCAAAGTTACTGGAAGCGTCGAAAATGGCGCGATAGTAATAGATTATCTGCAGATTGTCACCTAAAATATCACGTGATCGGAAATTTCCGATCAGCTTAAAAATCGTGCCGATTTCAACTTTGTAGATTATAATCGCTCATCCCTATTATACACCAATATCCCTTATCAGGAAGGTACTGATCAACACATCAATTTTCTCATGACGTTGTTGGAGACAATTTTGACTAAAAATTACTTTCGTTTTGGACATCACTGTTACCTTCAGCTACATGGGACCTGGATGGGGTCCCCTGTAACACCAGGGTATGCTAATTTATTTATGTCTTATTTGAGAAAATACATGTGTTTAAGTTGGGAGTCAGAAGCTTTGGCTTCGCTATGTGGATGATATCCTTATTCTGTGGAAAGGCACTTTGGCTCAATTTGACACTTTTGTCCATGATCTTAATAAATGTCACCCCTGCATACAATTTACGTCTACTATAGATGAGAACAACATAAATTATCTTGATGTAAAAATACAAAAAGTAGGTAACACACTAAAAACTACATTGTATTCTAAGCCTATGGAAAGAAAATTTATCAGAGCACGGAGAATTTGCTCTGATACTTTGACATATGTTAATCAAATGAATATCATCATAGAAAAATTTGTACAAAGATGGTATAATAGACAAGACATGGAGAAGATGGGTTTAGAGATTTTGGAAAAAAATAGAGATGAGTTTTTAACGTCTAAAAACAAAGACAAGTCTGATAGATTTTTGTTTATCAGTAAATATGGCTCACAGATTAAATTGATTGAGCATATAATTAAAAAACATTGACAAGTGCTTACCAGTGACCCAGAATTTTGACACCTCTTTAAAGAATTTCCTAGATTCATATATCGTAAGGGCAAAACGTTAGGTAACATCATTACCAAATCTGATATCATTAATGATAAAGAGAAAATCCAAGCCAAATTAGCCACACAACGAGCAGGAACTTTTTCTTGTCTCAATTGTCAAAATTGTCATTCTATTATACGTGGATCCTATATTACACTTACAACAAGAGGCTACAAAATAGACATTAAAGGTTTCCACACATGCAATAGTAAAAATGTGGCGTATTTTTTAACCCCTTCCCGACATTGGACGTATGCATACGCCCTAGCGGGAAGTGACTTCCCGCAAATGGACGTATGCATACGTCCTGGCGATCGTGTGGGCTTGCGGGCGAGCCGTGCACGATCGCGACATGGAACCAGCGGTAAATTACCGCTGGCTTCATGCCGCATCACCCCGGCAGGAGTGATCTCCGGCCGCGGGTGATTAACGCTTTATTATGGCAACCTGTCATGGTCGCGATAATAAAGCCGCAGGCAGGAGAAGTGAGCCCTCCCTGCCTACAATCGGCGCAGTAATTGCGCTCTGCGCCGCTACTGGTCCGCTTATCAGAGTCCCCGGATGCAGTCTGAATGCATCCGGGTAGTCTGGTGACGTCACCATGTCCACAATGCATTGTGGGCATGGTGTCAGTAGTTACCATGGCGACCTGTACACAGCAGTAACGCTGTGCACAGGTCTCCTATTCAAACAGCAATCTAATGATTGATTTTCCCCAGTGGGGATTTGCTGTTACAAATCCGCACTGGCTAAAAGTAAAAAAATGTGAAAAAGTAAAAAAAAAAAGTAAAAAAAGTAAAACACAAACAAAAAATAAAATAAAAACACGCACACTGTCCTTTTCCCCTCTACAAACGACCCCAAAAAGATCAAAAATAAATAAAGTACCCATATTTGGTATCGCCGCGTGCGTAACGACCCACTCTATAAATCTGTCACATTAATTAACCCGTACGGTGAACGCAGTAAAAAACAAAAATAATAAACTGTCACAGAATTGCAATTTTTGTACATCCTGCAGCACATAAAATGGAATTAAAACCGAACAAAAACTCATATAAACGCCAAAGTTGTACCAATTAAAACTTCAGTTCATTACGCAAAAAAAGTCCTTACACGTCTCTGTATACGGAAAAATAAAAAAGTTATGGCTCTCAGAAGACAGCGATGCATAAATATTATTTAACACAATAAATATACTTTTGTTTTTTAAGTGCTTCAAAATTTTAAAAAACTATATAAATTGGGTATTGCCATAATCGTATCGACCCAGATAGTAAAGCGAACTGGTCATGGATACTGCACGGTGAGCGCTGTTAAAAATAAAAATAAAAAAACACTACTAGGATTGCAGTATTTTCTTCACCTGCCTTCCAAAAAACGGAATAAAATGATCAAAAAGTCTTGTCCCCCAAAAAGGGTATCAATGAAAATGTCAAGTCATCCTGCAATAACATGCTCCTACATAGCTCTGGACAGAGAAAGATAAAAAAGTTATAGCTCTCAGACTATGGCGATGCAAAACGTGTTTTCCTTTTTGAAAAAAAGTTTTTTTTATTGTGTAAAAGCAGTTAAAACATAAAAAAAAAAATAAAAATTGGGTATCGCTGTTACCGTGTCGACCTGCTGAGTAATACTAGTATGTCAGTTATACTGCATGGTGACCGCTGTAAAAAATAAAAATAAAAAACACTACCAGGAATGCTGTATTTTGTTCAAAATGCCTCACAAAAACCTTTATAAAAAGTGATTAAAGCGTCATATGCCCCACATAATGGTACTAATATAAACGTCAACTCATCCCACAAAAAACAAGCCCATAATCAGCTCTGTATACAGAAAACTGAAAAAAGTTATGGCTATCAGACCTATTTCTATTGTGTAAAAGTAATAAACATAAAAAAAACTATATAAATTCTATATCATTGCAATTATCCGACCCCAATAGTAAAGTTATCACGTCATTTACACTGCCGGCGAACACTGTAAAATTGAACCCCCAAAAAACAATGGCGTACTGCGTTTTTTCCCCCTCTTTTTTCTAGCCCAATGCAAAAAAAAAAACTATGGAACAACCTGGGGCGCCCAAAATGCACAATAAAACCCTAGAAAAAGATCCTTGAGGGAGGCTGAATCCAAAATGGGGTGACCTTCTGGAAGGTTTCACCTCTTCTGGTACTTTGGGGGGTTTGTAAATGCGACATGGCCCCACCAAATCTGCGTTCCAAAAGCCAAATAACGCTCCCTCCTTATACGCCCTGCCATGCGCCCAAACAGCAGTTTACACCCACATGTAGGGGTATTGCCCAACTTGAAAAATGCGTAACAAATTTTGGGTGATTTTTTCCAGATGCTTGTAAAATACACATTTCAGCTTAAATTGCAGATTGTTTGAGGGAAAAAAAATTTTTTTTTCCATTTTTCATAGCCCAACGCTAAAATTTTTTGTGACACACCTGTGGGGTCGATATGCTCACTACACCCCTGTATATATTCCTTAAGGGGGTTGTAGTTTCCATAGGGGTCTTTTTAGGGGAGTTTATTAAGTTTTAGCACCTTAGGGTGTCCGCAAACCCGAATGGCCCCTAAATAAAATTGTAATGAAAATTTAGACCCCAGAGTCCGGTAGGTGCTCCTCCTAAATTCTGGGGCTTGTGGTTGAGCCAAATAGCGCATAAGGCCACATATGGGATATCTCTGAAAACGTCAGAAAACTGGGGAACAGTATTTAAGTTGCATTTCCCTGATTTACACCTACTGTGTTCTTGTGAATAATGGATAAAAATTGAAAAGATGAAAAAAAAGTGAAATTTTTAAATTCCACTTCCACTTGCTTTAATTCCTGTGAAACCACTAATGGTTTTAATAAACTTTTCCCAAATGCTGTTTTGAATACTTTAAGGGGTGTAGTTTCTTAGATGAAGTCCTTTATGTGGGTACCTAACATACAGGCCAATTAAAGTCATGTTAGAACTGGACTGGTCCCTAAAAAAATGTATATTGCAAATTTTCTTGAAAATTACTACTAAATTTCTAAGCTCCCTAATGTCGTAAAACAAAAAAAGACATTCAAAAAAATGATGCCAAACTACAGCAGACATATGGTAGATGCTATTTATAAACTATTTTGAGTGGAATAACTATCTGTCTTACATGCAGAAATTTTGGAAGTTTGAAATCGGTAAATTTTTCAAATTTTTCACTATACTTTAATATTTTTCACAAATAAACAAGCATTTTTTGGACCAAAATTTCTTACTATCTTAAAGCAAAATGTGTCACGAGAAAACAACCTCTGAATCACATGGATAGGGGTTTTAAGTGTCAAAAAATTATTCTGACATAAAGTGACAGATGCCAGAGTTAAAAAATGGGGCTCTGTCAGAGTGGCCAAAACTGGCTCCGGCGGTAAGGGGTTAAAATGTCCATGTGGTATGGGGTATGTGAGCCAAACCACACGTTCTATTATAGTTAGATTAAATGAGCATCAATCGTCCATGCATACCTTTCATAAGAAAAAAAAAGAGACAGATGACAATCTAGGTACTGTAGAGACAAGGAATAAAAAGTATGGTGAAAGCACTGTTGCTCGTCATTTTCATGAAAAATGCCACGGAGTCTATGAACTCCGGTGGTGTGTCTTTGAACAAGTACGATGTTTAGAAGGCTTCTCAGTAGAAAAAAGTTTGTTACATAGAGAAGCTTTTTGGATCTTTAAATTAGACACATTTACCCCTAAAGGACTTAATTAAAACTGTAACTTTAACGTGTTCCTATAATCCATTGTTTTTAATGTTGTTTTTATAGTGTTGAACTTACATTTATTCTATTTTATAACCTGGCATATATAGAGTTAACGAAGGTTAATGCTTATAAGGAAGGTCTCTACGTAGTCTCACACGCTTGAGAAAGAAAGGCGTAGTGCTTTCGAAACGACGCATCAGGTGTGTGACGCCCTGCTTCTCTGACTGCTTACGTCTCACTACATGGGGATCCATGGACTGAAAATATTCTAAGCTTTTGGATTTACGGACACGCAAAAAGGAATACAAGTATGTTCATAGAATTTTATTGCTTGTTCTACTATTCCTAATAAATATTGAAGATTTTTCACATATATTATATGTCTGCTTTAAATGATCTAGTATTATGTGCCTCCTAGATGTCTTTGCAGGGAGAGAGCATTCCACAAGTTGGGGGATCCTACCAAATAAATTCCTCATAATGTTAACTTCCCTGTAAAATGTAACTTAAAGGCCTATACAAGCTCTAGAACACAGCCCCCACCTATATGCCATTTATTTTTTTTGGTGTCTTTGTGTGTGGTAGGGGAACTGTCCCCTCTAGGCACTAGAACCATAGTGTCACTAACTCTGCACCCCCATAGTAATGGCCCAGCATTGTGGCCATTAAACAGTATGAATTGAGCAAGAGTAGAATATTGGGGTAGCACAGTAACAGCTGTATGATCTATTCATTTAAAACAAAAACTGCAATATATTCTCAGAGAAACAATGGGGATGAATCACTAACAATTTTACATTTTACATAAATGGGTAATGGGCAATAAGATAGTTGTTAAAATAAATGAATAAATCACAGATCACATTCGGCCAGACACTTATTTCCCTGGCCCTTTATTTTATCATTCACATACATTGTGTTTCAAATTAGATTATATTGAAATTGTAAGCTATATTCTTTTTACTTACAATGGTGTATTTAGTCATTGGAATTGTAATTACAATTCTGGGTTGAATGCAAGTAATTATTTATTTGTGTTTTGATGTGTTAAGTTGTTTTTTGTGATTTAGCAATCTGAGTAAGACAAAACTCAAGGATCCATGTCAAGCACATAACAGTAAAGTAATTTCATATTCAGTGTGTATCTTTCATAACAAAAATAAATCAATTTGATGTTCTAGGAGCATCTTCCACATATTGCTGCCTTAAAGTGGCATTGTTCCAACAGTAAGAAGAACAAAGCTTCAGTCTGTTAAATTTGTAGAAAATAACTGCAGTAGTATTTGTTTTAGATATTTAATACCCTGCAGCAAATGAAAACCTTTCAAACATGAAGAAACTGTCACAAAATTTGATCCTTTTAAGATTTATTTTGCTCTCTCAGCTGAGAAAAAATAAAGTGTAATTGATTTTACTGAAGTGCACAAAACCAAAAAGAATTACCCAGCAAAGAAGAACAAATGAAAATATTCACAATTTTCTACAGTGCTTCCCATATGGGGATGTCCAATATAAACAAATAGGAAAGAGGAAAATATGCTTTTCTATTGTTTTTTTTTTTTTTGTTTTTTTTACTTATAAAGTCTTTCTCATTAGCCAAGCCTTCTGTCCCGACTTCTGTCACAAGAAAGTGGCCACAGATGGAGGGGCATGTGACAAAACACTTTCATTAGCCTCCTCAGTGTGCTCCAGTATCCTGAATGAACAATACCTATAAAGGCACAGGTCCTTGTTCTTACATAGTATTTGATATGTTAAGTACTTCCTATGGTTTACTGCTTTTATAAAAAAATTAATAAATAAACCTTTTTTTATTTGCTTTCCATCAGCGTTTTCTGAGATTCATCATTTTTACATCAGTAAGGGTATGTTCACATGCCTTGTTTAATACGTGTTTGGATTCATTTTCGATGCGAAAAGCGCTGCTTAAAATGCATCCAAAACGCATCCAACACACATCCAACATGCAGGTGCATATTTTGATGCTTTTTTGCTGCGGCAGAAAAAAACCCTATCTTTTTAAAAAGGATGTCTGTTGCGTCAAACTGATCCAGAATTGACATTCTTTGAACAGATCCAAAGACGCATCAAACAGATGCATGTAAAAAACTTATCGTCTGATCGCCGATGCGTGTTTCATATTGAAAGTAATGTAAATCACACATTGTTAGATGTGTGTTTGGGTCCACTTAGGGTCTGAGACACGCATCTAAAAACATATCTAAAAACGTATTGAACACGCTGTGTGAACATACCCTTAATCTGTATTTTTTCAACTGTAGTTTTTTAATGACATTTTGATGTAGTTGTAAGAAATACGGACATTTTAATAGTAAAAGACATAATATGGTATATTTTGGTATACATATAAGGTATTTCATTTGTAGTATCAAATATTGCGTAAGTCACATGTGTGAATGGAGTCTGTCTAAACTGGTTTTCACAAGAAAGGTCTTGGAATGATATAGACGTCATTCAGGTTAGAGATGGCCAAATTTCTCAAAAATTTGGTTTGCCAGAATCGCCGAATTTTCCGCAAAAAATCGTTTCGACCCGAATTTATTTGCGGCAAATAGCGTTAAAAAACAGCTATTTCCTGGCTGCAGAGAGCCTGTATGGTGTTGCAGAACATTGTGCCATGCTCAAATATGCATAGGGAGCATGGTTTGCTCTTAATACAATGCTGTGTTTTAGTATGACACGCAGATGACAGCCGCCGCTCTTAGAATCGCTTCACACTTCACTTATCTGGGCAATTACAGGGGCAAAACTGACCAAATAACTGAAGTGAGAACGCAGCCTGACAAGGAAATATCAGCACCAGCTGGAAAGAACCGAGTTGAGGGGCAATATCCTACTATAGCATCAAATAACGCAATAGTAGGTTCCTGGAGCAGGCACAGGTCGCAGCACAGTAAGGGGACGTCACAGTAGGGGTCACTCCTTGAGGCCAGAGCTACCGGTGCCATCTAGAGGCCGTGTGTTGACCACCAAGCCAACAGCTCTTGAATGGTTGACTAGGTCATCCACTTTCTCCCAGAAGACATCTGACAACCCTGGCAAAGAGTCAGTGGGTTCATCAGACACAACCTTTAGTTGGCATTACTTGGGAGCAGGCCAGGGGCCCTCACCTGTCCTCAACCCACCTCTGTCCCGTTCCATTCCCACAGCCAGAGAACTACTATGTGCTGTGGACTCTCCGTCACTATACAGCGAGGACCAACTATTTGAGGACAGTGAGCAGCTATTTGGCAGCAAAGATGTAGGGCAGACATCCACTGCTTCTTGCAGTAGGTGGGCAAGTAGTGATGAGGAGAGTGGCATGGGGGGTTATGTTGTGAGCGGTCAGACTCTGTACAATGAGACCGTTGAGGAGATCAGCAGTGACAGGCAAACACTAATCGATGTAGCCGATCGCACTTGGGAGCTGGATGAAGCAAGCAAGGCTGGGACAGGGTATTCTGGTGCCCTAGTTAAACAAGGCATAAAGTGCCACACAAATGGAAAATTCATCCCACTCCATGCCTCCTTGAGCCACCTTTTCTGCCTGGGATGAAGTGGTGCCCTAGGCGGTCGCCTACCTTTGACTACCCATCGTCCCGGCCCTGGAAGAAAGAGCTTCATCACCATCATCGGGAGAAGAGAGTGGCAGCTTGCGCGTCAGGCAGTGGCACAGTCGGCAAGTCAATAGTGGGGCCAGGAGTCAGCAGGGTGGCAGCAGTGCGAGGTCAGGAGCCAAACAGCCACGGGGTAGACCACCTGCTTCGCAGGTCTCAGAAAGTAGTGGCGCAGGGGCTCACTGAGGCAATGGTGGCAGCAGTCAGTCAGTGTGGAGCATTGGTGGTAAAATCAACTACTTGGCGGTGTGGAAGTTTTTTGCCAAGACACCGGAGAAGGCGAACATGGCTATATGTAGAATCTGTTGGAAGAAAGTGAAGCGTGGCCAGGAACCTAACATTGGCACCACAGCCCTGCGTCAACATATGCAGCGTCACCATCCAGTGGCATGGGAGAAACGTGTTTCAGATGTGGTGGTCCATCCTGCCGCAGCAACAGCACTTAGTGGCACGCTTCCCATTTCAGGCAGTCAAGGCTCCACCACCTCTGCCTAAGGGAGTTGTCTGTCTTTCCCATCATCTACTGGTCCAGATGCTCCTGCTCCTTGCCACTCGTGGCGCCAGCAGTCATTCACCAAGAGGATTGCCAAGAGACAGCAGTATGCGTCTAGCCATCCTAAGGTGCAGAAACTGACCGTGCTCCTGTCCAACTTGGTGGTACTGCAGTCCCTCCCTTTTCAAGTGGTAGACTTTGCACTGTTCAGAGAACTGGCCAGGAAACTTTGCATGCACTTTAGCCATTCCTACACCACCAAGCACACCCTCCTTGATCTGAAAAGAACAGAGAAATTATGAACAGAGCAAAATAGAGAGAAATCTATGAACAGAGCAAAACAGAGAAATCTATGAACAGAACAAAACAGAGAGAAATCTATGAACAGTAAAAGGCCGTTAATGATTTCTTGATGATCCAAGCGGACAGGGATACTCCACTGTGTAATTTTTATGTCAGCCAGTGGCAGCTCATGCGTGACATCTGCCATGTGATCAGGCTTTTTTGGGAGGCCACGTCATTTGTCAGTCGCCATGACTACAGGATGAACAACGTCATTCCACTGCTTCATGTCCTGGAACAGATGCTGCAACATCTGTCTGTTCAGGGGGCTGGAGACGTGGTGACTACATCTCATGACCTCATGAGCCCGGTGGGGGCAATGGGCAGCCAGTGAAGGGATTGGCAGAGGGGAGAGGAAGACGAGTAATGAGGAAAGAGGTGAATCAGACGGACAGCAGAGTTAAGGATGGATTGAAGGGTGGCGAGGATGATAGATGAAGGATGTTGCAATAGTCTAGGCATGAGATGACGAGGGCATGTACAAGCATTTTTGCACTTTTAAAGTGAAGAAATTAGAGGATTCGGGAGATATTTCTCAGGTGGAGGCAAGGGTAAGGGGTTGGATGTGTGGTTTGAAAGGCCAGATTGGAGTCAAAGGTTATCCCAAGGTAGCGGACTTGCGGAGCTGGTGAGAGAGTGCAGCCATTGGTAGTGATAGAGAGATCTATTTGCACCATCATCCATCCTCACGGAGGTCTGACTGGGGGGTTCCTCAGCATTCACGTACCACTGCCACAGCTGCTGTGGATAGTTGGGGTTGTAAGAGCAGTACCAGCTCCATCTCCAGCAACCTGAGTCTAGAGCCATTCATGTCTGTTGAATTGAGTGATTTTTCTAGCCAGGTGACATGAGAGGAGGCACAGGAGCAGCTGGAGGAGGTAGAGGGAGATGGCAGTATACAGTGGAGATGGAGGCAGCGAGTCCCTCAGAGTCACTTGTGCAGATGGCGGCTGCATGCTGATTTGTCTGGGAAGTGACAGCCGAATAGTCACCATCCGGCAGAGGGATGACTTCTGGCTCTTCACTGTCTTAGACTCTCGCTACCCATCCAAAATGGGGGCCTTTTTTCACCTGCCACGAGGGAGGAGAACCTCACGTTCTTGCCAGTAGTTGTCCTATGTAGTCAGTTGGCCGCTGCTTATCTGCGCCATCGTCCGTCCTCTACCAGGTCTGACCGAGGGGGTGCTCAGTGCTCATGTACCACTGCAACGGCTGCTGTGGGGAGATGGGGGCTAGGAGCAGTACCAGCTCCATAATCAGCAACCTGAGTCTGGAGTTGTTGGTGAGCAGCTTTCTTTATCCCCCTAGTGATTTAGGTAACCACCAGCAGTAGCACCTGGAGCAGACCCTGCCCCCTGGATTCTTCTGGCTACCTGCCTCAGCTACTATTCTGATGCTGCCACCCGCCTGATGCCACACATCTGTTGCCAGCTGCTCCTTCTACCACCCACCATCTTTACCAGGGACTGGTATTGACACCCACCTCCCCACTCTTCTCTGGGCCCTAATGTAGCCTTCTGATGCTGCTGCCACCTCACCACACAGGTCTTTTCATGCTGCTGCTGTCATCTCCAGGCTATGTCACCATGCCACTCTCCGGTCTGATGCTGCTGTGGTTGCTGCCGCTACCTCCACACTGTGTAATTGTGCCAATCTGTGGCCTACTAATGCTGCTGCCACCTTCACAATCTGTCAATTGGCACTCTGTGGTCTACTTATGCTGCTGCCAACTGACCACTCTCTCAGTTGACCACCCTGTGGTTTCCTAATGCTGTTTCCACCCTCCACCACTCTATGACGTTACCACTATGTTTGGTTTTCACCTTCTTTCAATCTGTCAGAAGGAATGAAAAGGACAAACACAACCGATTGTGTCTTTGGAGAAGCCGTAAGGCCAGTATGACATTGTCCTTTGTTTGCATCAGGATTGTCTGATCATTAGGTACCCAAAAGCAGGAGTGGATATAAAACACAGAAGATATACAACTATTCCATTTACTTATTATTTCTTGGATCAATTCCTGTTTCTTTTTGGCGTTAGCAATTATGGATTATTGACTGATTGAAAGCAAACACTGAAGGACCAAAGGAAAGGCAAAATGATTAGTGACGTCTATGCAAAATTACTGACGACACCCTCTCCACTCTTTTGGGGGGGCTGTACATATATCAGCGTTTAACAAAATCACCACAATAAGTGAAAAAAAATTAACTGTTTGCCACAGAAAGCAATATTCTAACAGACTGAACTGGCTGGATTTGAGATGTGTGTAAGGCAGAAATGCACAAATACTGGATTTGACACAAAATTCCCCACAAAAAGTGAATAAATTAACTCTTGGCCACACATTAAAATACCCCCAAAGACTGAAGTTGATGGATTTAAGGTGTGTATGGGGCAGAAATACACACCCTGTATTTAACTCAAATTACCCCACAAACAAGAGCATAAATTAACCCTTGGAAATTAAATGCTCTGCAGAATGAACATGATTGAATTCAGGTGTGTATGGGGCAGAAATACACACCATGTATTTGACTCAAATTACACCACAAACAAGAGGATAAATTAACCCTTGGGTATGAAATACCCTAAACAATAAACCAGATGGATTTCAGGCTTTTGTGGGGCAGAAATACACACACTGTATTTGACTCAAATTTCCCCACAAACAGAAGGATAAATTAACTCTTGGGTATAAAATAACCTATAGAATGAACGAGATGGAATTCAGGCATGTATGGGGCAGAAATACACACGCTGTATTTGACTCAAAATACCTCACAAACAAGAGGATAAATTAACCCTTGGGTATAAAATACCCTACAGAATGAAAAAGATGGATTTCAGGCGTGTATGGGGCAGAAATACACACCCAGTATTTGACTCAAATTACCCCACAAACAAGAGGATAAATTAACCCTTGGGTATAAAATACCCTACAGAATGAACAAGATGGATTTACGGCGTGTATAGCGCAGAAATGCACACCCTGTATTTGACTCAAATTACCACACAAACAAGAGGATAAATTAACCCTTGGGTATAAAATACAATACAGAATGAACGAGATGGATTTCAGTTGTGTATGGGGCAGAAATACACACCCTGTATTTGACTCAAATTACCCCACAAACAAGAGGATAAATTAACCCTTGGGTATAAAATATCCTACAGAATGAACTAGATGGATTTCAGGCGTGTATGGGGAAGAAATACACACCCTGTATTTGACTCAAATTACCCCACAAACAGAGGATAAATTAACCCTTGGGTATAAAATAACCTACAGAACGTACAAGATGGATTTCAGGCATGTATGGGGCAGAAACACACACCCTGCATTTGACTCAAATTACCCCACAAACAAGAGTTCCGCCATGTATCAAGGTCCACAAATACATCATTTATAATGAATATAGTAGCAATGTCAGTGGAGGTATGATGAGGAGTTTCTTTGGCGTTTGGTGCTGCAGTCTTCCACTTATAGGGCTCCAAGGCTACAGACAAGTGGTTGAGCATTATGATGGCTCAATGTCTGCCTCCATTTCAGGGAGCAGCCAC
The DNA here is from genome assembly GCA_025379985.1 of Phyllomedusa bahiana. NCBI lineage: Eukaryota > Metazoa > Chordata > Amphibia > Anura > Hylidae > Phyllomedusa > Phyllomedusa bahiana. The sequence goes on from JAODAL010016127.1 coordinate 37,357, forward strand.
TGGACCCATTGTCTCTTCAAGCAGTTCAGTGGCTGTTAAACATCCAGGCATCTGTTTGCTTTACTAAAGGCCAGTGCAGTTTTTATGACCTCTGCCATTTTAACCACCTGTGTAGGTGATCACTCAGCTTTCAAGTGTCCTTGAGTGTAAAAGTCAGCTCCTATGCCCCATGGCCACAGCAAATCTGAGAACACCTGTAAGCATCCGCACAATGCAGTGTGACTTTCTAAATATCATAGGGTGGTGGCCACTGCGATGTTGCGTGGCAGGTTTTTTGTTTTTTTATCTCTTTTCAGATGATTTGCTGCCCATTACCTTTTGGTAACCTGAAATTGGCTTCTGAACCTCCCATAATGTTGAGGGTCAAGATCCAGAAGGAGGGATAATTTGGAAGCATTGCCCCTCTTTTCCAATTTACTGGTAGTTGTTCCTAAAAAAAAGCACTGGGAAAGTTTTAGTTGATACATCATCTGTCTCATCCTAATGGCTCCTCGGTTATTGAAGGGATTTCTAGGGAATGGTCCTTAGTTTCCAATGTTTTGTTCAATAGGGTGGTTAGGTTGGTTTGCTTGTGTGGCCCAGGTACTCTCTTGTCAGCTTTTTCCAGATGGCTTTCACTTGTTGGGTTGCATGACAGATGATTTTTATTACTATGATATTTGGCTGCCTATGGGCTTCTCCATATTGTACTACTTTTTTGAGATGCTCAGCTCTATTTTGGAGTGGATGGTTTGGCAAGAGGCAGGTTTTCGGCAAAAAACAAATATTTATCTCCAGCTCCTTTTTTAAAAATGAATAACTTTTAATTCATCCAAATTCCATGATTGTTGCAAAAATGAGTATGTTCAGAGCTGGTGCGTTTTGGGCATCTCAAGCCCTTATTCGTAGCATGTCATCTGATGCCAAATTAAGCTTTTATATACTCTTGCAAGTGTGACCCTGTACAACGATTGGAAAACAACTGTGATAGAAAATTAAAAACAAACATACAAGCAAATAATCAAACATCATAGTAATTAATCATAAGATCATTATAAAAAAAATCTCAATAGTGATATAATAGATCATTTTTATAGTTTAAGCCATGAGGTATTCTGCTAGCGAGCAAATACCTGATATGATTGGTCTCAAGGGCGGCAAAGTGGTGGACTTACGGACTTTGGGTAAACCATGAAAGATTGACATAATCGGATTTTACACAAATAAATAATTGAATTGTTTCTCACTCAGTATTCCCAGGCCAACCCCTTCCCTTAATAATTTAAATAAAATATTTTTATATTCTCTTAGTGGGGTCACTGAGTTTGACATATACTGAGCGATGATTTAAAATTTTTAATGCCGAATCCTTATACATTTGTTGTCCATAACCACCACTCTGCCGCCCTTATTGGCCATGCTAATCACAATGGGCGACATTTATGAAGCTCGCCACGTCGGAGCTCAAGTTTTCGAGCGCTCGAATGTGAAAGCTGCACCTCATGTATGTCGGCGCCAGTGTGTGAGGCGCAGTGCGGAACTTAGGTGCAGTGCGGGACTGCGCCTAAGATTCGCCGCCCAAGGAGGTGCGCTCATACATGCCGTAAAAAGTTCACCGCGCCTCGCCAGTGTGTGAGGTGCAGTGCGGGGACTTAGGTGCAGAAGGGACTGCGCCGAACATGTATTCCGAATCAAGACAGGCTGGAAATGAGCGAAAAATCATTAAACATTTCCGTGCGGCATAGAGTATGAATCAAAAAAGCGTTTTTATTAGGTGTAAAACATTATCAGAAAAAGAGCTCAAACCTTCTAAAAAATACATAAATAAAATCACTTTCCAAAAATCTAGAACGGCGCTACATCAGGAATTAGGATGTTGGAAATTCCCGGGAAATACAGTAATTCAAATTCTGTAAGCTCTTCTCATTGGTCGGCAGAAACCAGCCAATCAAAATAGGAGCGACAGTGACCCATTAAAACCTATGGAGAAGTATTGAGCAATCAAATTCAAAGGCGGGACAGTTCAAAATACAGTAAAAATGCAGAAAAGAGCTGATTGGTTGAGCTAGCGGGGGCTTGGCAATCCTGGCAAATCAGAATACGAGCGACAGTGACCCATTATAAGCTATGGAGTAGTATTGACCAATCAAATTCAAAGGCGGGACAGTTCAAAATACAGTAAAAATGCAGAAAAGAGCTGGTTAAAGTAGCGGGGGCTTGGCTATCTCGGCCAATCAAAATAGGAGCGACAGGGACCCATTCTAACCTATGGAGAAGTATTAACCAATCAAATTCAAAGGCGGGACAGTTCAAAATATAGTAAAAAAGGCAGAAAAGAGCTGATTGGTTGAGCTAGCGGGGGCTTGGCTATCCCGGCCAATCAGAGCACGAGCTACTTTCTCCCATTGTAGTCTATGTACACATCGGGGTACTGAAATCTCAGCTCCGTGCGGCATGGAGTATTAGTAAATAAATCGTTTTTATTAAGTGTAAAACCTTCTCTGTAAAAGAGCTAAAACCTTCTATAAACATACAGAAATAAAATCAATAACAACGCGTTTGTCGCCGAGACCGGCGCTACATGCGATATTCGAAATTGCCGGGAAATACAGTAATTCAAATTCTGTAAGCGCTTCTCATTGGTCGGCATAAACCAGCCATTCAGAATAGGAGCGACAGTGAACCATTATAACCTATGGAGAAGTATGGACCAATCACATGAAAAGGCGGGAAAGTTCAAAATACAGTAAAAAAGCCAGAAAAGAGCTGATTGGTTGAGCTAGCGGGGGCTTGGCTATCTCGGCCAATCAGAGCGCGAGCACTTTGTTCCATTGTAGTCTATGGCCAGATCGGGGCAATGAAATCTCGGCTCTCAGCGCCGTGTGGCATGCAGTATGATTAAAAAAAATCGGTTTTATTAGGTGTCAAATATTATTTGAAAAAGAGCTTAAACCTTCTATAAACATAAATCAATCAAATCCCTAACAATGAGTTTGTAGCCGAGATCGGCGCTGCATCAGGAATTGGGATATTGTAAATTGCCGGGAAATACAGGAATTCAAATTCTGTAAGCGCTTCTCATTGGTCGGCATAAACCAGCCAATCAGAATAGGAGCGACAGTAAACCATTATAAGCTATTGAGAAGTATGGACCAATCAAATGAAAAGGCAGAAAAAAGGCAGAAAAGAGCTGATTGGTTGAGACCAGGCGGCAGATATGAATCCACCAATCATATGTAGTGTGTCTATTTTGAGTGGAGAAAGAAGGGCGCGATAGAAGGGCGCCCTAAAAGTTATTACTGTCTATGGGAAATATTCTAGTACTGTGATTGGTTGGGGGGAAGAGGGGCTCGTCCAGCTTAGCCAATCAGCAGGTGAGCTACCTTCTCATAGAGTTCTATGGGGAAAAGAAATGCAGAGCGAGCTCTGTTTGTGATTGGCTAAGTTAAAAAAGGCGCGGTTATTTGGACCAATGGGAGAGTGAGCGACGCTCTTATGGGTTTTCTAATGCAATCTATAATAAAACTGTACATGTAAGCGTCCACCCTAGTACATGTAAGCGTCCACCCTAGTACTAGTTGGATAAAAACGAGGGTTAGGGACATTGAAAAATGCTTCATGTGTATCACCTTTATATTCTAAAGCATTCTCCTTAGCTAAAGTTTTAAAATCGAACAGAGTTTTTTGTTCTTGGAAAGAGACATAAGTGAATTCATTATTGCTGATATTATGCTTTTTATTAGTTGCCATAGGTTCAGAATTAATCCCCTTTAGATTATGGAAATATTTGCGGACTGTAAGTGATCTAATATCATGTTGACTGCCAAGGAACACTCAGTGATCTCTACTTTATACAGAAAGAAGACAACGGGAAACACCATTTTGCATGCACATAGCGACCATCCCAAACATGCGATCTGCTCTATCCCTGCACGGAGATTTATTAATGCCAAATAGATTTGCTGAGACACAGCTTCATTAACTGCTCAAAATAAACATATAGAAGAATGTCTAATGGCTAGAAAATATCCCAAATGGACCCTTAATAGAGCTTATACTGGAAAAGGAAAGGTTGAATAATGAATTTGGATAGGTCTAAATTAACTTTTTCCACTACCTTTAGTAACCAATATTCTCAAATCATAAATGTTATACGTAAAAATTTACCAATTTTGTTTCAAGATTTGATTAGTGCTGAAATTCTGGAGGGAAGAGTTTGTTTTGTATGAAAACAAGGAAAATCTTTAGTGTCTATGTTATCTCCTAGTAATTTTACAGAAAAATCTGCCCCTAATACCTGGTTAACTACTAAGAGTAATCACAGATGTGGAGGTGCACGATGCAACATGTGTTGTTTTACAGATAAAATAACGGCGTTTAAATATAGTCAAATGAGATACACAAATAAAATCAAGGAATTTATCAATTGCGATACAGAATCTGTTGTTTATGTTATTCAATGTTGCTCGTGCAATCTATGTTATGTGGGTTGTACCAGCCGTAGTTTACAGAGACTTATTTATGAACATCTATTGCATGCTAAAAACTCTAATTATGTTAACGTCTCGGGTACATAGAAACATTTTTCCTCATTTCACCAAGGCGATGTATCTAGTTTTAGTTTTTTTTTTTTAATAGAACGCATTAGGTTGGGTCCTGGGGGGAGGGGGAGATCTAAAACCACTATTGTTGCACCATGAGGCTTTTTGGATTTTCAATTTAGGGACTTGAATGCCTCACGGCTTAAACTTTTTATAATGATCTTATGATTAGCTACTATGATGTTTGATTATTTGCTTGTATGTTTGTTTTTAATTTTCTAACACAGTTGTTTTCCAATCGTTGTACAGGGTCACACCTGCAAGAGTATATAAATGCTTAATTTAGCATCAGATGACATGCTACGAATAAGGGCTTGAGATGCCCAAAACGCATCAGCTCTGAACATACTCATTTTTGCACCAATCATGGAATTTTTGATTGGATGAAATAAAAGTTATTCATTTTAAAAAGGAGCTAGAGATAAATATTTGTTTTTTGTTACCAGTGTGTTAACCCAGCTATCGTCTGATTATCTCCTAGCTCCGTGAGCAGCCCACACCCCAGTTTGATTGGGAGGAAACCTGAGACGGTGAGTGCTTCCATTACCTTCCGTTACTTTGTGAGTCATTTTGGGGTCCCATTGTCTGCAGAAAAGGTGGAAGGTGATTCCACGTCCCTGTCCTTTTAAGTTGGGATATAGTGTAGATGGTGTGTGGATTAAGTTGAAGACAGTGTTTCATTTGTCACAGGACAAGTTAGCCCGTTTGTCCAAGTTGTTGGTTTTCACTCTGCCTGCAAAGTTACATTGGTGAAGATGCAGTCTTTGCTTGGCCTACTGATTTTTGCATGCCATATTATGCCAAAGGGCCAGATTTTTCCCAAGCTCCACCCATGGTGTCCAAGGATTCATGTAAATTTATGTGTGTGGTTAGTTTGCATAGGCTTGTGCCCTGTGCTGTCTAGCAGCGAGGAGCACTTGTGAATGACAGTTCAGATCTGCTAGATTTGCATTGTTGGGAAATACAAGGGTTATTGACGAAGAGGTGCATGTCAATTCTCACCTTTAATTTTCAGGTAAAGGGTTGGAAGGATGTTAATAAGCAGTTTCTATCTCACATACATTGAGAGGTCGTAAGGAGTTTGTGAGCTTTGACCGTATGAGGTTTCTTTTTTTTTCACAGTATTTGGTTTTATTTGCCTTTCATGTGGGTGAACTAGTTAAAGACATTGTGCATGAGGTCTCATTCAGGACAATGTCTTGGTAGCCCCAGACTTGGTTTGGTTTCCCATCTGTAGATCCAAGACAGATCAGATTGGCAGAGGTTCCTGGGTTCACATGCATACAGTTTTGGTCTGGTCTGCCAAGTTGCTTTGGTGTCTGTAAATGTTGGCTTGAGAACCATCAACTCTCAGTTTTTTGTTCATAAAGATGGTTCACCCCTTCCGTATTTCCAATTTTCTGCCTTCTTCAAGAGCTTGGGTCTTGTAGAGCAGTGGAGGTCTGTGTGCTACATGGGTTAAGTACATCCGATTTGATTAATTGATTTGTTATGCAGGTTGTCCAGCTGTTTGGGTCGTTGGGTACTCCTATGTATTCTGGACCACACAGAGGTTGGAATGCCATCTGAGTAGTCAAAGACTAGGCTTTCAAGCACTATCAAGCACTATCAGTTCATTAGAGAGGTATCCGTCGACTGTGATGGTCTTAAGTCCTGCCAGAAGTGCTTGATATCAGTTGGCATGCCTATGTGTCTTTTGTCCTCATTCTACATGTTTGGGGTAAAGAGCTATGATTTGTTTACATGAGTGAATTGTTGTCGTTGATGAAGATAGACTGCTAGAAGATAGTTCTGTTAGTTATGGTCTGAGATTACTCCCAGGGTGGTGCAGCAAAGCCCAGGGATTTTGGGGCTATTCAATGGGCCCAGTGACCAGTTAATGCTTGGATGTCCCATTTTGTTAGGAATAGGGGCAGTATAGTTTTTAGATATTAGCAGTTGGAGAGGGATAATAGATAATGATGGGACCCATCACAATGAGATCTGCCTAGATATCTTTTTGTCGGGACTTCAGGCCTTGGTTTTGCTGGTTCGGAGTTGGAGCGCAGTGTAGGATTACATGCGCCCCACTATGCAGTGATTCTATGATGGGAAGTCTGTAAGGAGTGTCTCACATCTCCCATATACAGGGTGTGGCCACTCGACCTCGGGGATCTGTTTTTGACGGTTATTACCATGTGTGACATTTAATAAAGCTGTTGTCAAGACACCCATTAAATAAATTGTTTGTTTTCCCTTTTATTTATAAGAATAGAGTGCCCATGGGAAGAGGATAACATAGGGAAAGGGGAAGTCGTTGTTTCCATGCAGTCTCATTCCAACTGTTAAAAACAGAGGTAGTAACATCATGGTTCAGGCGTGCTTTGCTGCAGCAAAGACTACCATTGCATTATAATTAGTGTTGAATAACAAGAGCTGAAGTAAGCTGTAAGGAATGCATTTGTTAACAAGCTTTATGGCATCTTCCATATAAAACCTAAAGAATTATGAAAAAATTTCTGGACTATAAATGTGTATTTTGAAGTCTGAGGGATTTTCTATATCTAGTTCACATTTGTGTGCAGGTCAGATGATGATGCTCTATACATACTGTGTACCCTTCCATCTGAGTCAAAATACAGAAAGACATTAGTGACCTGGAATGGGCAAGCTTAGATACTAGTAGAAAGCTATTGGCTGGATCTAAAACTGGCTAAAATTCCAGCATTTTACAGCCTTGGAAATGTAATCTGTTATCACAGAAAAATGCCACAGACAAGAAATATGGCTATAAACAAACAGGCAAGCACAATCAGAATCATCAAAAAACTGTTGCAATAATAAAAAAATGTTTTGAAAGAGTTTTTTTCTAGAGTTTATTAATGCAAACAGACTATATTCAAAAATAATGAAAATGACAGAAATCCCTCTCAAAAGTAACTACAAACAGTGGCCTAGCTACACAGCTCACAGCAGTCCAAATCAAGACAGTGAGTTTGGCAGCTAGCTCCGCTGCAGCCCATTTGAACCGCCAGATACTGTGGTTAGTAGAGGCCATGGCATGTAGGTGATTAACAGAAGACGGGGGCTCCCTCTGTCTAACCATCGACATACCCAATGGTTGTCATGTCAGCCAGAGGCCAAAAAATAACCTCCGGGCTTGCCATGCGCAGAAGTTTATTAGACCCTGTCTAAGACAGGGTCTAATAGGCTGCATGACAAAAGGCATAATACATAATAATACAATATGATATGTTTTATAAAAGTGATAAAGGAATCTCATAGTGTAGTCCAATAATGGTAAAAAGAAATTTCAGTGTTAAAAATACAAAAATCTCTATTTCCACAATAAGTAAAACACTTTATTTAGTAAAAAAAAAAACTAAAAAATATAAAAAGTACATATAAAAGATATCACCGTATCCATAATTCTCCAATTTATAAAACTGTCACATTAATTAGTTGCATTTTTTTATTCATCCAGGTTTACAGATATCGGAATAAAAAGTAACCAAAAATTTTTATGAAGCCCAAAATTATTCCAAATAAAACTTCAATTTATCCTGCAAATAAAAAGCCCTCACAGAGCTTAATCTCATGACTCAATTACATGGCTCTATCAGCAGAAAAATAAGTTATGGCTCTAAGGATTTTCTGACATTAAAAAAGTGATTTAAAAAAAAAAAAAAAAAACTTTTTAAAGTGACATGTATGATTTCTTTAGTTGATATATTTGATTATTTAAAGGTGTTGTCCAGGGAAAGAAAATTAATTTGAAATAGAGCTAATGTGGAAAAAAATAAGTTATACTTACCTACCTAAGCAGGAACCTTTTCCATGTGTCAGGATGAGAACCCAAAAGTGAAGAGGAGCAGATCTGGAGCAACAGTGGCACTGGGAGGACTGGGAGGTAAGTGTAACTGTTTTTTTTTGTTTGTTTTTTTTTGGGTTTTTTTGCAGCCCAGAGCCATTTCAAATACATTTTCTTTTGCTGGAAAACCTCTTTTAAGTAGGAATAATTTTCCATGGCAGCCTACACCGCATTCAATCGTCCCACCAAGTTAAAGAGCCGTTGTCAGGGTGAGAGTGGCCCAAGCCGCCAGTGTTTTGCACCATTGTCCATAAGCCTCTAGTTACACCCCTGACTTAAAATGAGCAAATAGAAAAAGGCAAAGTGTCCTAGATGTTTTTAATTATTATATTTGGGTATTGTTAGCCAGAATACATTGATGATCTTGGCCCAGGAGATGTGAGTCTCGATAGATCCCATCCGATAAGGTTACCTTGCTGTTTAAGATGGTCATACACAATTTGGTAAATGTGCCCTAAAAAACCTCAGCTTTATTTTGTAAATAGGATACCATAAATTCAACATCTGTGTGTGTCTAGGTGCTTTCTGAGTGCTACTGTACATTGTTGTATTTGTTTGCTTATTCATCCACTACAGTGTGAACCTACAGTTGAAACCAGAATTTTACATACACCATATAAAATACACACATATGTATGTTTTTCTCACTATCTGACATGAAATCAGAATAAACCGTAGCTCTCTTAGGTTAATTAGTATTACCAAAATGATATATTTGCCAATTGGCAGAATAAGGAGAGAGAGATATCTCTTTAAGACATTTTTATTGCTTTTTTCAAAGTCAGAAGTTTACATACTCTAGGATCTGGGACACCCCATATGATGATGTCATGTCTATGGAAGCTTCTGGTTTCAACTGTATATATTAGTTTGATTAATGTCTAATTTTGCTGAATAATTAAATTTTTAGTTTTTTTTTAAATATTTCTATGAGGTAATTTTTGTAATTATAATAATCCCAATCAATAAGTCCAATGTCTCTCAAAGGGGCAATTGATTGCTTAACTACCAAAATGGCAGATAAGGGGGGAACAGTAGTGTTTATAAATCAAAATGATTATCACGCACAAGTGCTTAGGTTCTTATCAGATTCTATGACCCATCAAATTTATGTCGAACCCTAAAAATAAAATTTCCAATGAGGTCACGGTAATGAAGGTAATCAATATCACTTAGTTTAATATTTACGACCTTCTCCTTATTATCAAATCGCATGTAGTGGAGTGCATACCAAGGCGCATTCTTCTCCGCCTATTAGTATAGCGACAAGTTCAAGAACACTCCTTTTTGCTCCTGAAAGAGAGTTTGCAGCACAGCCAAACAGCAATGTGGGAAAGGTTTAAAACTGAGTATTTTGAGCGAGTGAACGAGTCTGCGAGTGTGTTTTCCTTACAAATGTGTTTCTTTTAAGCATGGAGACTTAAGATTGAGAGGGAGAAGTCCTTGTTAATCCTCCAGCAAATACTTGTGTTTATTTATACCTGTATTTATTATTTTTAGTACATTTAAAATCTATAGCAGACAAAAGTTTATACTTGGTAGCTACACTTATTTTTGTTATAGATTACATTATAGAAATTAAAGAGTAGTTAGTAGTTCTATAGTTACAAACATACACAGTTGCTGTGGGATTCTTGAGTCAGGTGACTGGTCAGGGGTGTGGTTACCTAATCAACAGAGCTTACATAGCAGCTGTGTGGGGCTGGTTAGGCCTTTTGCTCCTGAAAGAGAGTTTGCAGCACAGCCCAACAGCAGTGTGGGAAGGTTTAAAAACTGAGTATTTTGAGCGCGTGAACGAGTCTGCGAATGTGTTTTCCTTACAAGTGTGTTTCTTTTAAGTGTGGAGACTTAAGATTGAGAGACTTTAGATTTGGGGAGTTTAGAGGGGACAGTATTGTATTGCTTATTATTATAATTTATTCATATATCTTTTTGGTAACATCCCCATGAGTTCCATTTTTGACAATGCTGTCCAGTGCACAACCTGTGCAATGTATACCATCCTTGAGCAACAGTTCTAGGGGCCTACTGCTGTGCAGGATGTGTGCACACTGCTCATTTAGAAGTCCGTATCCTGGATCTAAATGAGCAAGTGGCAACACTGCGATCCATTGCCAACTTGGAAGCCAGCCGGCTGCCCACTGAGCAATCACTTGCAGGTGTAGATGCTGGGAGGTGCAGGAACATGAAGCAGCTAGCTGGATAACAGTTAGAAAGAAGGGTAGCGGGAAGATTGTCGGGGAGGCTAGTCCTGATCTGGTCCACCCCAACAAATTTGCAAGATTGGCAGATGAGGGGGATGTCGGCTCAGAAATAGCATTGCTGCAGCAAGACACTACCCCTGTCTGCTCCAGTAAGATGGGGAATAGGAGTACAGGTCAGGCTAGACAGGTGCTAGTAGTTGGGGACTCCATTATTAGGGGCACAGACAGTGCAATCTGTCACAAACACCGGGATCGTCGAACAGTATGTTGTTTACCTGGGGCCCGAGTTCGACATATCGGGGAAATCGGGTTGGACAGATTGCTGGGTGGGGGATGGTGAGAATCCAGCTGTCATGGTCCACATTGGCAACAATGACAAGGATAGAGGTAGGTGGAGTGTCCAAAAAAATTATGTCAGGCACTTAGGCCAAAGCTCAAGGCAAGGACCTCCAGGGTAATATTTTCAGAAATATTACCTGTTCCACGGGCCACACCAGAGAGGCAGCGGGGAATTATAGAGGAATAAGTGGCTCAAAAATTGGTGTAGGAAAGAGGGATTTGGGTTTTTGGAGAACTGGGCTGACTTCTGTCTTGGCTACAGACTCTATGCTAGGGATGGGCTGCACCTAAATGGGGAGGGGGCAGCTGTATTGGGGGACAAAATGGACAGGAAGTTGGAGGAATATTTAAACTAGGGACTGGGGGGGAGGGTAACTACACATATAGCGTGTAAGATAGTGAAGATAGAAAAGCTGGGAATTATAATAAATCAGGGGTGGAGTGGAGGGAGGGGGTTGTAGCAATAGTTAAAAAAGATCGGGGAGAAAGGAATAAAACTAAAAAAATCTCTAAATTGCATGCTAGCCATGCCAGGAGTCTGACCAACAAAATAAATAAACTAGAATTTAAACTAATAGCGAAGAAAAAATAAAACATAGTGGGGTAACTGGAGACATGGCTGGACGAGAGCTACGACTGGGCGGTAACTTACAGGGTTAACAGTCTTTTTAAAGAAGGGATCGTAAGACCGGAAGGGGGAGGTGTATGTCTCTATGTAAAATCCTGTCTGAAGCCAACACTGCGGGAAGATATAGGTACAGGTAATGAACAGGTGGAATCATTATGGGTAAACAATATAATACTAATAGGGGTCTGCTAAAGGCCCCCAAATATAACAGAATCCATGGAAGATGTACTCCTCAGGCAAATAGATGAGGCAGCTAAATAGAAATGAGGTTATTAAATTATGGGCGACTTTAACTATCCAGGAATCTGAAACCTGTGGGCTCTCATAAAGGAAACAGGTTTTTGTCAATAAACTAATGATAATTACCTTTTTGCCAAATGGTGCAAGAACTGACTAGAGGAAAGGGCCCCTTTCTAGACTTAATATTGACTAATAGACCTGACAGAGTAACAAAGGTTCAGGTTGAGGGGCACCTAGGAAATAGTGACCATAATATAATAAATTTCCGTTTATCCTTCAATAGAGTTATTGTCAAGGAGCCACAAAAACACAGAATTTTATGAAGGCTAATTTTATTCTGCATAGGGAGGCCCTAAACCGTATTGACTGGGACAATGTGTTTAAATATGGCAGAACAAATAATAAAGGGGTATTTTTAAAAAAAATCCTAGGTACCACTGGGAGAGGTACATATCTTATGGAAATAAAATGATGAGAAATAGGAAAAAGCCAATGTGGATCAACAGGGATGTGAAAGAGGCAATAAATAAAAAAAGAAAGCGTTTCAGCTACTAAAACAGGAAGGTAGTGAAGAGGCGCTAAGAAGCTATAGGGAAAAAATAAAGTGTGTAAAATAAAGCTAAAGGAAGCAAAGCTGGAGACGGAAAGACATATCGCTATAGAAAGTAAAACTAACCCCAAAATATTTTTAACTATATAAATAGTAAAAAGATTAAAACAGAAAATGTTGGCCCTTTGAAAAATACTGAGGGAGAGACAGTAGGGGGTGATGAGAAAAAAGCAAACCTATTAAACACTTTTTTCTCCACTGTATTTACCGAGGAGGATGAGCTTCCTGTTGAACAGAGGGATGAGGTAAACTCCAACTTAAAAGTTTCTTGTCTAACCCAGGAAGAAGTGCAGCTCCGTCTTAAGAAGATTAAAATAGACAGATCCCCAGGTCCTGATGGCATACACCCACGTGTCCTAAGGAAGTTAAGTGATGTCATAGATAGGCCCCTATTCTTAATATTTATGGACTATCTAATAACGGGGTATGTCCCAAAGGTTGGCGCATAGCAAATGTGGTGCCAGTATTCAAAAAGGGGTCAAAAAGTGATCCAGGAAACTATAGCCGGTAAGTTTACCTCTGTTGTAGGTAAAATGTTTGAAGGTTTTCTCAGAGATGCTATCCTGGAGTATCTCCCTGAAAATAAATGTATAACGCTGTTCCAGCATGGGTTTATGAAGGATCGGTCCTGTCAGACTAATCTCATCAGCTTCTATGAGGAAGTTAGTTCTAGACTGGATCACGGTGAGGTATTGGATGTCATATTTAAATTTTTCTAAAGCATTTGATACAGTGCCACATAAAAGGTTGGTAAATAAAATGAGAATGCTTGGACTAGGGGAAAATGTGTGCAAGTGGGTAAGCAACTGGCTCACTGTTAGAAAACAAATGGTAGTAATTAACGGTACATACTCAGACTGGATTACTAGTGGGGTACCACAAGGGTCAGTATTGGGCCCTATCCTCTTCAACATTTTCTTAATGAAACTTACACAGGGATTACACAGTAGAATATTGATCTTTGCAAAACGATACTAAGCTCTTTAAAGTAATCAAAAACAATAAAAGGATAATGTGTTATTACAAAGGGATCTGGATAAGTTTAGGCCTGGCAGGGAAATGGCTGATGAGGTTTAACAGAGATAAATGCAAGGGTTTTGCACATGGGGAGGAAAAATCCATTACATGACTACATGTTAAATGGAAAAAGGCTGGGTAAAAGTACATGGAGAAGGACTTGGGAATCCTGGTGGACAAGTAAAAATTAATTGTAGCAGCCAGTGTCAGACAGCAATTGCCAAGCAAATAGGATCATGGGGTGCATTAAAAGGGACATAGAGGCACATGATGAGAAAAATTATTCTCCTAATTATACAAGTCACTGGTTAGGGCCACACATGGAAAATTGTGTACAGTTTTGGGCACCAATGCACAGGAAAAGACATTGTAGAGCTTGAACAGGTACAAAGGCGGGCAACAAAAATAATAAAAGGACTGGTGGACTACAATAACCCAGAAAGATTAGCAAGATTGGGGTTATTTAGTTTAGAGAAAAGACGGCTTCGGGGGGACAAATAAAATATGTTTAAATACATCAAAGGTCAATAAGAGATCTCTCCCAGATTTATTTTTACCAGGGCTGTATCTAGAACAAAGGGGCATCCTCTACGTCTTGAGGGAAAGAAAGTTTCTACATAAACAAAAGAAAAGGGATTCTTTACTGTAAGAGCAGTGAGACTGTGGAAAATCTCTGCCAGAGGAAATTGTCATGGTGAATTCACTTTACAGGTTTTAAAAAAGGTTTGGATGCATTTCTGGAGCGTAATAATATAACAGGTTATTGGACTAGGATCTGGAGGGGGTCATTGAAACCAGGGATTTTTCCAATTGCCAGAAATTTGGGGTCAGGAAGGAATTTTTCCCTAAAATGAGGACAATTGGCTTCTACCTCATTGGAGTTTTTTGCCTTCCTCTGGATCAACACCTTAGCACAACAGGCTGAACTGGATGGACGTCTCGTCTTTTTTCGGCCTTACAAACTATGAAACTCCAATGTGTACCAATACGCAATATATTCCTTATTCATTTACTCTCCCTCTATTGTAATTTCTCCAGTATACCATTCAGAAGCATCTAATACAAATATCAGTGGCACACTAAAAACTAAGTGAAACATCAAGGTATATAGGAATATTGGAAATGCATTACTGCTAAGGAAAATATGAAAAAACCTGGGACTCTTAGTTTACAGTTTTTGATCAAAGATTGTATTAAGCTCACCTCCCAATAGCGTCAAGGGGATCCCAGCACAGGTGAGTCCCTAACACTGAACATGTTACCTCACTAGGAGTCCATTCAGACTCAACATCTCAGGAAGTGATAGGAACCTGCTAATGAATTATCCTGCACCAGTTTAAAAAAAGGTAGGCGGAGGTTTCAGCAAGCCAATGAGGTTTTCCATTCCTCAGATAGACTTTTAAAAATCAATTAGGCTGTGCACATCTATATATTTTGTAAAACGTAAGCATAGGTGCACACTGAAAAGGCAATAGCATACATCTAATACAACTATCAGTGGCACACTAAAAACTAAGTAAAACATCAAGGTATATAGGAATATTGGAAATGCATTACTGCTAAGGAAAATATGTAAAAACCTGGGACTCTTAGTTTGCATTTTTTGATCAAATATTGTATTAAGCTCACCTCCCAATAGCGTCAAGGGGATCCCAGCACAGGTGAGTCCCTAACACTGAACATGTTACCTAACTAGAAGTCCATTCAGACTCAACATCTCTGGAAGTGATAGGAACCTGCTAATGAATTATCCTGCACCAGTTTAAAAGAGGTAGGCGGAGAGCAGCAAGCCAATGAGGTTGCCATTCCTCAGATAGACTTCAAAAATCAATTAGGCTGTGCACATCTATATATTTTGAAAAACATAAGCATAGGTGTACATTTAAAAGGCACCTAATTGATATTTAAAAACCAAACAGAACAAAGCAAGCATAAACTTCTCAAAAATATAAATAAAAAGACAGTAAAACTTTTAAACTTGCGGCTTGTCTCCAGTCCCGGAGTATATGTCCAATTTGGATTTCTCTTGGTTTCACATGACGATCTCTTTAGTCCGCGGCTCACTCAGCCCAAACAGATGTGTGCAGCCTCCTTGCTACGTTTCGGGGTCCTCCCCTTTGTCATGCATGCACAGCAGTTCGTCTATCCGCTTTTTAACTACGTGCTCTCCGCTACTCTTTAATGTATTCATACATATCTTAAAAACATATCAAAATACTTACTTTCACAATAGAATCTTATATTAGACAATAAGACAAAACTTAAGCAAGGATCATAGAAACACATTAAAATTACATTCTTCGTTTAACCCTTTAGGGGTCCACGTGTCCTAACTTGTTTCCTAACTTGTTCATCAATCCCATAAATTAGTTTCACTATTTGCCATCTAATTTCACATACATTATGTCTGGCTACTTTAAAGTGTCTAGCTATTGAACTTTCACCAATTTTTTTCTCAGATGCCTTATCATGTTTATCACTAGCATTTTGAGAACTATCATGTTCCTCTTGTTTTTTTTGTAACGCCTGATACTTGATTTATGCTCATTTAACCTAATTTTTATCTTACGAGTTGTTTGTCCAATGTACATCATACCACACGGACATTGCAGTGAATAGATGACATTTTTAGAATCACACGTATGATAACCCTTAGTTCTAATCTTGTTATGCACTCAAGTGGAAAAAAAATCAGCTATGTAGTTAATCAGAAGACTTTTCCGATTAGACAATATATTAATTTAACACAAATAATGTAATCTATGTAACTGTTTGCATGTCTTGCCATCTTTAATACGTGGTTTGCACCACAAGAAAATTGAAAATTCGGGTGTTGAAACATTTATTCCTTGCGTATTAATTGTAATGTGGCCAAACATTTTATTGATTGTCATGCAATGATCACCAATTCTCTCATTAATTAGAGACCGTGATATAAAAAGTCTGGTACAGGAAAGGAAAGCATATTGGATAACTATGTGTGATACAATGTTTCCCATGGGTCTTAATCTTAAAAAAAAAATTCTTATTCCATTATTAGCTATGTCTATGGCTATTATGAACAATATTTCTCTCTATAATTCTTTATTTGGTGAATCTACCAATATTTGCTTTTATTTCCTTCTTTGTTGTTTACTCACACTGTGCCTTGTCCTTCTGATTAATTAGGATTAGTGTTGTAATTTATTGATGTCCTTCATATATTAAGAGTGCATCTTTTACATGACACTCGTTGGGGTCAACCCTTGGCACGTGCTGTAATTTAATGTTTAATATATTTGTCGCAGGGAAATGATAAAAATAGGAATTTGATCAAATCCGTAAGATAGATGATCCATCTTTTCACTAAAACAGTTCAGGGATTTGATCAAATCACTGACTTTCTTTAGGGAAATCACCCCAGAGTTGTTATTTTAACATCTTCTGTGATTTGATCATCTCCCCTAGGGATTTGATGGAATCCCTATTTTCATCATTTACCAGCAACATATTCATTGATATTACTCGATTCTTTATGTGGGCCTCCCATGTGTTCTTTGTAGTGATGAGCGATCAGTAAAAAAATCTAGATCGAGCTGCTTGCCGATTTGAAAGAAAATCGTGTCGATTTTCGATCTCGATCAATCGCCGATTCTCATTAAAGTCAATGGGAGAAGATGATCAGGTTAATTTTTATACTGAAACAGGTGAGGAGAAGCTTGAATTACCATCCAGAACAGTAAACTGGATATGTGGTATAACTAAGTGAAGACAATTTGGCTTCACACAATAAAATAATTCATTCTTTTCGATGGCTAACTGAAAAGATGAGGACTTTGTAGCTATAGCAGGTACAGCGCTAGCAGCTGCTACAGGGCCCCTTTGACACATAAGAATACACTGGTATTGGAAATGGCACATGGTAACTGGCAGGAGCCCCTTATCACCTTTTGCACCAGGGCCCAAGAACATATTATATATGTGGTGGAAGCAAGAATATCCCAACGGGGAATACAGAGGTTCAGCTGGCAGGGCTGTAGTTATAGGGGGTGCAGTGGGAGCCAGGGCTGCCGTCAGTCATCTATTAACTGTTTCAGGGCCCCATGCAGCTAAATAAAATGGGGCCCCCACCCATTACTAGTTTCTATTTTTAACATATCACTAGCCCCCATTTTGATTAGGCCCCCTGACAGGAGTACTGCCCTATTGGCACCCCTGGCACCAATTACAGTAGCCTGACCCCAAAACCAGCAAAAATGACCTTATGGACACTCAGAATAAAATTAGCAAGAAGAAATGAGTATTTGAAACAGGATTTTTGGGAATAGGACATTGACTATTGCTGTCTTTTATAGCAGCATGACCCCAAAAGCAGCAACAATGACCTTTTGGACACTCACAATAAAATTAGCAAGAAGAAATTATTATTTGAAACAAGGGACGACATGTATTAAAGGGTTTTTCACCCTTTTTCTTGCATACAATGCACCTAACTGAGCTGGCTACAATGTCTAATGCTCCTAACGTATGTGTTAGGCGCATTGTTCGTAAGACTCAACACTTTCGAATGTGCCTAGCTTGAAGGGGTGTTCTAGGGGCACTCTGGGGGCGTTATGGAGGTGTGTCGAGCCACATTCGTAAGATTGGTCTTATATATGAATGTGGTTCGGCAAAACTAGGCGCATTACTGCTACGACAGGCAGACCTATTTCAATGTGGTCTGCCTGAGCCTGAGGAGTCAAAGTGAAGCTAGATTTGCTGTAAGGGGCAAAAATGTCAATTATATCTCAACTTACACCAGTACATTAATAAAAAGTAATTATAATTATCAAACTGTATAAAATTAAATTATTTAAATTTAATGAGAAATGTGATCATATAAAATTAATATAAAAATATATAATGTTCCCAAAATATAGAAATATCTCCTGTAAAATGTATTTAAACTTCATAGAATCTTAAACTAATTTTACATTAACCCACTGATTGTTTTCAGATTTTTATATTTTAAATTTTTACTACATTAAATTTGAAATTTATTTTTGCTGCTCTCACCCTTTATTCTACATACAGCAAGAACCAGCACAGGTATTGCTGGGACCTGTGGTCCTCCAAGCAGGATCAGTACCATAGTTTCTATTCACTGACATGCTATTCTAATGATTTTTCTCTTATTTCCAGCCTGTGTATAACCTTAATACATGTTAGGCGCATTACTTCTGCACCTAAGTTCCGTAATGTGCCTAACATATAGGCGCGTCAAACTTTACACACCATTTATGAACGCACAAAAACCACTTTCATACATCAGGCGCATTATACACTGAAAATGAGACGCGATAATTCACTTCAAAGCGCCTTCCTTCATTCATGTCGCCCGAGATTTTTGGGAATAGGACATTGACTATCGCTGTCTTTTACAGCCGCATGACCCCAAAAATCAGCAAAATGACCTTTCAGACACTCAATAAAATTAGCAAGAAGAAATGACTATTTGAAACAAGATTTTTTTCAATAGGATATTGACTATCGCTGTCTATTACAGCAGCATGACCCCAAAAGCATCAAAAATTACCTTTAGGACACTCACAATAAAATTTGCACAAAGAAATGCAGACGGTTGATGGGGAGGCCCAGATGACGCTGCAATTCTGACAGTCGGGCTTAAGCAGGGTGTGAATGCCGGAAGTGTGAGCTGAAACCTCGAGCCTTCCTCAGGAGACAGTCAAGACCTGGGTAGCGCTTGAGAAATTTCTGCCTATACAAGAGCGCTTGCCCCTCCATATAAAATTAGAAAAAACCTTACATAGCGCCATCACATCCTTATACTTAAGCAACAATGGAATATTTTGCAAAGGTTATTGTCACATTATGCCATAAACTCGTCCGGAATGGGCTTAAGGAGCTTATGTTCCTTTCTATAAGTGCAGACGAAGTGAGCTTCTCTTGTAAACGCTGGTTGACGCTCCAGTTCCACCCACATGCCCTTTTCCTTGGCTTCCTTTATCTTCCTCTTGTTTTCCTTGACACACTGTAGGAAACTTTCTCTGGTCCTAGAGTGGCAAATGTGCTCCACACGGATTCTTTTGGCATGGATTTTACCCTTGATCTGCTTGTTCACAATGATACCCACAACATGCTGTGTAACATTGTAGATCCTGCCAGTCTTGCCATGATAACATATATATGGCAAACCTTTTTGTATGGTGCCTATACCCTTAATGTACACAATGTCGCCCTTCTTGTAGATACGCATGTATGTTGAAAAAGGCATAACTCAAAGTTTACGGAAGGGTCTGGAGAACATAAACCGGGTTCCACGCCTTTTGCCTCTCGTGTTCGTCAACGGCGTCTTGTACGCTGGGTGTCCCCCCCCAAAACTGCAGCAAGGAACTGAAAAGATGAGGATGCGTAGCTATAGCAGAAACAGTGGTAGCAGCTGCTACGGGGTCCATTTGAGAAGACGCCGGTATTGAAAATGGCACATGGTAACTGGCATGAGCCCCCTATCACTTCTTGCACCATGGCCCGAGAACATGTCATACATGTGGTGTCAGCAAGAACATCTCAACAGGGAACGTGGAGGTTCAGCTGGCAAAGCCATAGTTATAGGGTTGCAGTGGTAGCCAGGGCTGCCATCAGTTATCTATTAACGGTTTCAGGGCTCCATGCAGCTAAATCAAGTGGGGCCCCGAACCATTAACAGTTCCTATTTTTTAACATATCACTGGGCCCCTTTTTGATTACGGCCCTGACTTGAGTACTGCCCTATTGGCACCCGTTCTAAAGTACCCTGACCCCAAAACCAGCAAAAATGACCTTATGGAGACTTCAAATAAAATTAGCAAGAAGAAATGAGTATGTGGAATAAGGTTTTTTTCAATACGACCTTTACTATTGGTGTCTTTTACAGTGGCCTGACCCCAAATCCAGCAAAAATTACCTTATGGACACTAAGAATAAAATTTACAAGAAGAAATGAGTATTTGAAATAAGATTTTTTTTCAATAGGACCATTGATTTTTTTTCAATGTGTAATGTGTATTTCACATTGTGAAGAAGACGTGCTACAGTTTACTAGTCTGTGACATCGGCAACTGGGACAACAAAATCGTCAGAGATCCACACTTGATTCATTTTGATAAATATCAAACGATCCACATTCTTGGGGGAAAGATGTCAGTTACCACCCCGCCAGTTGTGCTAAATGTTCGCTCCGAGATAACGCTGGCTGTCGGGCAGGATAAAACTTCTATGGTGTGTCGAGCAAGCTCAGGCCAGCCCAGACCAAGTGTAAAAATATTGGGGGTGAGCTGCAGGTAGTCATGGACCATGCTCTTAAGGCGGTCTCTTTGTGTCTGAATGCTGCCCTGCCTTACAGGCGTTTGTCAGGTGGTAAAAAATGATTGCCACATGTCATCCAGTAGGTTTCTGCCACACTGCCTGCTGCTGCTGATGCTGCTGCTACAGCTACTTGCCATTCTATTGGTGGCACCTTGCTGACATTGTTCCACCGTGACATTAGAACGCGAAGAAGACACAACAGATGTCTCGAGTTGGTCAATGAGCACTGTCTCAAATTCCTACATTCTACTGTCAATTTATGTGGGTGGAAGGAAATTGCTAACTTTTGATTTGTAACGTGGATCAAGGAGGGTGACCACCCAGTAACCGTTGATCATTTATATTGCCTTGATGCGTGGATCATGTTGCAGGTAATGTGGCATCCAAGCACTCATGTGTGCGATGCTGCCGGGATCTCCCAAGCCTCGGGGTCGAGGGGCACAGATGTTCCTCCTCATCCTCTTCCTCCTCCTGTAATCTGTGCCAACCTCTTACCACTGAAGGAAAATTGGTATTGTCAGTGTCCAGCCCTGCCTCATCATCCTCCTCCACTTCCTCATCCTGAGCGTCACCACAACCCTGGCTAGCCTCATGTGCTGTACTCTGTGAGCTGAAGTGCCGTCCTGCACCAGCCCTGGAAATCGAACCACTGCCGAAAGAAGACCTACAAGTTTGGGAAACAGTTGGGCCTTCTACATTCAATGGCGAGTAAGGCTCTGTGTCCGCATCTGTGTCCGACTCCTCCTCCACCACTGCTGAGACCTGCTGCCGCAGACTGTCGAACAATTGTTCCAGTAATAATATCACCACAATGGTCATGCTGACAAGAGCATCTTCCTGACTGAACATTTTGGTGTCGCCTTTAAAACTGTGAAGGATGGTGCATAGATCCTTCACTCTCTATGGCTCAACACCCCGAGGTCCACACCACTGCTCATCATGCCATGCGACACTTCATACTGCATAATGGCATTATGCTGCTGCCACAATCGCTGGAGCATGTGGAGGTTAGAATTCCAGCGTGTTGCCACATCAACAATGAGACAGTTGACGGGGAGGCCCAGATGACGCTGCAACGCTGCCAGTCGTGCCTAAGCAGGGTGCTAGCACTGGAAGTGTGAGCTAAGACCTCGAACCTTCCTCAGCAAACAGTCCAATTTCTGCACAACCAGGCTCATGACGTGTGCCAGGCAAGGGATGTGCGTAAGTCTACTGATCTTAAGGGCAGCAAGGAGATTTTTCCCATTGTCGCACACCACCTTGCCTGGCTCCAGATTCTTAGCACCCAGCCACTGGTCAGTCTCAGTGTGCAGAGCCATCTACAGCTCTTGACCTGTGTGTTGACGGTCTCCAAGACACATTAATTTCAGAACGGCCTAGTTTTTCTTGGCACGTGATGCTACCCGTGGCGGTTGGGGATCTGGACACTGCACCATCCCAGCAGTGTGGAAGAGTGTCCACCAAGCCCGAGACTCACCATCATCACCATAGACTGGCTGCTGTATGGTGTGCAGGTCAAACTGGTGGAAGGAGAAGGGGTAGGCTGTGTCTCTGGTGGTGGCGGTGGCAATCAGCCGACAATGCCTGGGACTGGGGATTGTGCTTGCTCATGCTGCTCCGGCACATCAACAGCAGAGGACCGTTTGGTCTTGGAAGTGGCGGAGGAGGAGACAGAGGATGTCACAGTTCTTGAAAGCCCAGGACCTGTGTGGCTTTTTTTCTCCACATCAATTCATGCTTTAGATGCATGTGCCTGTTCATGTTCATGATGGTTAGATTCTTGCCTCTACTGATGTGTTGTCAGTAGTGTTGATCATGTTACTTGAACTGGACATTGAATATCCCTGTCCTGGAACGCAGCATGAGCCCCAAACCTGCATGACCCCCAGATTTAAAAAGTGCCGCAAAAAGGAGTCTTTCAACCACCATTTTAGTTGAACTGGACACTAACTATATCTGTCCTGTACCGCAGAATGACCATTAAACCTGTCTGACCCACAGTTTAAAAAGTGCCGGAAAAAGGAGTCTTTCAACCACCATTTTAGTTGAACTGGACATATACTGTCCCTGTCCTGGGCCACAGTATGACCATTAAACCTGTCTGACCCCCAGATTAAAAAGTGCCGGAAAAAAGAGTCTTTCAACCACTATTATAGTTGAACTGGACATTGACTAGAACTGTCCTGTGCCACAGCATGACCCAGGGCTGGAGTTACAGTGGGTGCGGTGAGAGCCCAGGCTGGCGTCCGTCATCTATTAACACGCAGGTTAAAATGCCCTGATGACGCAGCAACGAAAACTGTCGTGCTGAAGCAGAGTGCGGAAGTGTGAGAACTCCAGCCTTCCTCAGTCCACACTCATAAGACCTGGGTAGAGCTTGCCCCTCCGTATGAGTGCGGACCAATTGAGCTTCACTTGGAAATACTGGTGGTTAACGCTCCTGTTACACCCAGGTGCCCTTTTTCTTGGCATTCTTTTTCTTATTTTACTCAACGTGCTGGAGGAAATTGTCTCTGTACTTTGTTCTCTGTCTGTGCTCCATACTCCATGTCCTCTGAATAACCTACATCTGGTCAAGTTTTGCTGTACCTCCCTTGTACAATTCAGGGGAATTTTTTTACCAGCTATTTTGTACATGTAAGTTTTTTCGTAGTTTAATTCTAGAAAACACATTTTTAAAATAGGATGGAATCCCACCGTGTCTTTGTTTCTCTTTTTTTCATTGTATTAAATGGGTTGTCTCAATACAGGGATTGATAGCTATGTTAAAGATCTTGCAAAAACAAGTCATTTTGCAATATGTGTCCATTAACAGTGTCCTACCTTTTCCTGTTTCTGACAGCACCATCACCCTTGAGCCACTCTTGACAATTGTGAAGAACAAATGTCTGTTAGAAACAACATTTTTTAGAATAGGACCTGTAGTATAGCTGCATGTCACAGCAAAATGCCCCCAAAAATTCAAAGCATGACCCTTGAGCCACTTTGGCCAATTGTGAAGAACAAATGTCTGTTAGAAACAACATTTTTTAGAATAGGACCTCGAGTATAGCTGCATTTCACAAACAAAATGCCCCCAAAAATTCAAAAAAATGACCTATGAGCCCCTTTTGACAATTGTGAAGAACAATGTCTATTAGAAAAAAACATTTTTTAGAATAGGACCTGTAGTAATTGCTGCATTTTAAAGCAAAATGCCCCAAAAATTCAAAGCATTTACCTTGACCACTTTGGTCAATTATGAAGAACAAATGTCTGTTTTGAAACAACATTTTTTTTATAAAAGGAAACCCGTTTGTATTGCGCAATTTTAAAGCCATGGCCAAAAAATTATTTAAAAATGACTTCTATAAACCACTATTAAAAATTGTGTGGGGGAAATCCACTTAAAGCCACTTTCCCGTTCCAAAAAGGGCCCTGGGTTAAATTTCTTTTATTTTTCACAGCTACTTTACCCCAAAAAATTATAAAAATGCTTTTTTCCCGCCACTATTAAAAATTGTGAGGGAAAAAATGCCACTTAGAAGCCACATTTTTTGTTTCCAAAGGACCAAAAATTTTTAGCTGTATCCTTTTCCCGCAACATGACCTCAAAACCTTTTACAATGCGAAAACTTCTAAATAAAGTGATTTAAAAGGGGAAAAAGGTTTGTCATGAAACCTTTTTCTGTCCTTTTACAGTCTCCTCACACCCAAAAACCCCAAAAAAAAAATTTTGGGAAAAGAGGGAAAAAAAATTTCAAATAAGAAAAATTTTCCCCTTTAAAAAAAAAGGTTTTTTAAGAGGACCATTTCTTTTTGAAAAAAGGGAAAGTTTTTTAAAAATAAAAAAGAAACCCCCCCCGGGAACTAATCGGTGACCTTCCCGGGAATTGGGGGAAAAACATCATCAGAATCCATGCCATTCACTTTGGGTAAAAGTTTAAACGATCCCCATTAACTGTGGAAACCGGATGGGGTTTGTCTGTAATGACTCCTCCCGCTTTTCTGAAAGGGGCCCCCTTTAATATTTACGCTGGCTGCTTGGGGAGGGGCAAAAACCTCTATTTGGGGTGGGCGGGGCCAGCTTGGGCCCTTCGTCCATTTGGATACCCAGAATCTATTTTTCCAACACCCTTCCCAAAAACAACGTGTTTAACGGGAGATAGTCCTCCCCCATGATCTTAAGCGATCCTGTTGTTGGATGTGTGCCCCTGCAAATTTCATGCGTTTGGGGAGGTTTGGTTTAAAAAAAGATTGCCAAGGGCACCCCAAATTAAAGGGTCTGCCAACCCTTTACCCGCTTTCTGCCGCTCCCCTAAATTGGCACTTCCCAACCCTTGCTGCACTTCCCCTGATGTTTTTTCCCCGGGGGGACATTTGGGGAACGTAAAACGACGCAAAAAAGGGTGGCCCCCGTTTTTAAACAATCAGCAAGGGCTCCATTTTTCCTTTCATTTTTCTCTCAAATTTTTTGGGTGGGAAAAGGGAAATTTCCCCATTTTGTTTTGTACTTTGGGGAATTTCCCGGGGGGGCCACCCCCCAAAATGTTTTTCCCTTTTGAAGGCCTTAATGCGAAAGGGTCAAGTTGGAGAAAAAGGGGCATCCAAGCACTCATGTGGGGAGATGGAGCCTTTATTTTCCCCAAAAACTGGGGCGGGGGCACTACAAACTGAACTTCCTCATCTTCCTCCTCCGCCCCCCAAATTCGCGCCAACCCCCTTTCCAAGGCAGGGGTCGGTAACAACGGTTTTCTAGGAAACCTCCTCCTCCCCCCCCTCCGCAGCCCTTTCCGGGACAACTTCAAAACACCAACCCCCCCAAAATTCCCTGAGATATGCAACCCCTGAGAAACTTTATGGCGCCACCTTTCACTAGCTCTGGAAACCCCAACCACTGCCCAATGAAAACCGATGAAATTGGTTTAAACTGTGGGCCTTGTGGGGTTTGAAAAGGGGGAGAGGCCATGTTTTCCCAAAAAGGGGGAAAAGGGGAAAAGGGGGAGAATGGGGGCCCCTGGGGGTCTGGGGTACTTTGGAAAAACGGTGGGCTGAAAGGGGGGGAGGCTGATCCCCGATCAGGGCTCTGGGGAAAAAATGGGCCCGCTGAGGAAAACCCTTTGGTGGTGGGGGAGGTGGAGGAGGCGGGGACAGAGGGGTGACAGTGGTTTTGGGGGCCCCCGGGGTCGGGGCCCGGGGCCCCCTTTTTGGGCCCAAATGTTTCCCTCCATTTTTAAAATCATGCATTTTGCCCGCATGTGACTAGACATGTTTTGGGGGGGTTAATCACTTAAAGGGTTTTTTGGGGTCTAAAATTTTGCGGTTTTGGCAAAAGGCGGCAAAATGACATCCCTGGGTGAATCAAGGCTTGCTCAAAGGGAAAGGGCCCAGGCTTTTGGAAGGTCCTGGAAACCTTTTTTAAAGGGATAAGGGGAGGAGGGGTTTGCGCTGACCGTGGCTGGGGGAATCATATCCCGCGGACTTCTGCGGGGCCCCCCCTTTCCCCTTTTTTTTGGCGGGACCCCGTATTTTCACTACCCCCCTCCCTCTTTCCCCCCTCCCACTGATAAGCGCTCGGGGAAGGGAAATTCCGGAAAAGACCAAGGGTGGGTCCGCCCAAAGTTTGGGCATCAACATCATCATCATCAACACAGGTGACTTGGTCGTCCTGAAAATTTTTTGCATCCAAAAACTGCGGGCTACAACAAGGGGGACTGCAAGGGGGTTAACCCCGGGCCCCCGGGAATTTTTGCCGATTTACCGGCTTCCTTCACCTTTTCCCTCTGATGGGAAACAGTAACTGGGTCAGAGCCACTAAATCATCCTCTTGATCTTTTAACATGCCCTTCCCGACCCCAAAATGCATTTTGTCATCAAAGAGGCTGCAGACAATGGATTTTTTCCCCAGTGGGGGTATAAACCCGGTTTTACATTTTTTGGGCTGCTTCATTTTGGGGCCCCGGGTCTGATTTATGCTGAAGACGACAATTTTTGGCCGGGGGCGCGGGGGACGAGGAGGTTTAAAACTGCCCAATGTAGGTTTTCAAATTTAAACCAAATGAAGGACAGGGTTGGCGACGATGTTCCCTTACTTGATTCACGGGCCCTGACCCGCATGACAAACCTGACGGTCCCCGCAACTTTACGATCCCCCTGGCATGCGTGTTTTTCGCCCAACACTGGGAAAGGGGCACCTTCTCCCCGTACCTCAAAATCCATGTGCTTAAACCCCCCCCTTTTTTCCCCGCTTACCAACCCCGCAAATTTTCCCCATGTTTTAGAAATTTTAAAAATTTTTAGAAGGTATGGAATAGTTTTGGGGAAAATCCTTTTTATTAAAAGATGGGGAAAAACACAGCTATTTTCAAATCCCTCAATCCCCAAATAAAACAAAATTGCTGGATTCAAATTTAACTGCAAGGTGTCTATCAACAAATCTGGACTGGGCAAAAGTCCAAAAAACACGTATCTGTTATGTTTTGGTATAATAAACGGTATTTTTTGCACCTTTCAATTCACCTGTGGTGAATATAGAATTGCTGTTTTAAGATTTACGTAGATGCTGCGTCAATGAACAATGCTGGGTGTGCAAAAGTCAAAAAACACGTAACTGTTATGTTTTGGTATAATAAACGGTATTTTTTGCACCTTTCAATTCACCTGTGGTGAATATAGAATTGCTGTTTTAAGATTTACGTGGATGCTGCGTCAATGAACAATGCTGGGTGTGCAAAAGTCAAAAAACATGTAACTGTTATGTTTTGGTATAATAAACGGTATTTTTTGCACCTTTCAATTCACCTGTGGTGAATATAGAATTGCTGTTTTAAGATTTACGTGGATGCTGCGTCAATGAACAATGCTGGGTGTGCAAAAGTCAAAAAACACATAACTGTTATGTTTTTGTACGATACACGGTATTTTTGGCAACAAACAACCTGTGCTGACTACAAGATTGCTGGATTGTAATTTAACTGCAAGGTGGATATATCAACAGTCACAGGTGTAATGGGTACAATTGAAAGTGAACACCTATCTGAAATGTATACTGATAATAAAAGTGGAGTTTTGCACCTAACAAAGAGACCTGCAGTTACTAGAAATGATGTGTATCCAATATAAGTTCAGGCTGCCCAATATCCAGGAAATATTTCAATAGCAAACTGTTAATAATAAAGATATTCCACTACAATGTCTACACTAATAGAACTAAATTGGAAGGATCACAGCTAATAGTAGAGGTTTCTCTGTGCAGAAAAAGACTAATTTCGCTGAGCTGTTTGGCCACAGGCAGAGCGCAGGTCCTATCCCTATGAGACGCTGAGAGACACTGAGGCTGAACAGGAAACGCTGTTCTATGTAAAACGAGGTCATGTGATTTTTCCAGCCAATCGCAACCATACACATCCCAGTCATGACGTCGCACACACATCTCACCCTGCTCTATTCTGTAATCTGATTTGCTGGCCGCCAAAATTACAGGAAGCGCCGAAAAAGGCGCGATCTTAATAGATGATGCACAGATTTTAACCTTAATTATCGCATGATCTGGAAATTTCGATCACCATAAAAACCTTGCCGATTTCAACTTTGTCGATAAAAATCGCTCAACACTAGTTGTCAGCAAATCCGGTATATGACATCGGTCACCGAATCTGAGGCTTGATCGAGAAATGCCCAGGCTTCACAGGTCCTGGACCTCTTCAACGGTGATAACCTAGTAGCAGTGTTCCCGCTGCTACCACTGACTATGACTGGCGGATTAATGTCAGCGGACTTGTGCGACCACCCTCTCCCTTTCTGAGGCCGGACCCGCACTGACGCTACCCCATCATCCTCCTCCTCCACTAATGAGGCGCTCGCAAACAACTACTGCTTAAAAGACCACGTTGGATCCCCAATGTCATCATTAACATCATCATCACAGGTGACTTCCTCGTCCTGACATTCTACATCCTCAAGCTGTGGTCTAGAAGCCACAGGCACTGTGAGGTGTTGCTAACCGCTCGGGATTTCTGCCAACTGACCAGCCCCCTTCTCCTCCTCTGAGGGTATCAGTGATTGGGCATCAGAGCAGACAAAATCATCCTCTTTGGCCTCTTCATCTTTTGAAATGGCTTCTGAACCCAACCGCATTGTGTTATCAAAAGGCTTTTCAGAATATGGATTATCCACAGTGGTCTATACATTGGTTGACATTTGGGCTGTGTTTGCTTCAGGTTGGACTGATGATGTCGATGATGATGACGACATTTGTGGCCGTGACTGAGAGGACGAGGAGGTAAAACTGCTCAATGTAGGTTGTGTTAGCCAATGAAGAACAGATTGACAATGCTCTTCAGTACTGAGATTCACAGGGAGCCGACCAAGCGATGACAGGCCTAACGGTCCTGCAACTGATGATGTGCCCGCTTCTGTGTTCTCCGGAGCACTAGAAGGAGCCACTTGTCTCGTATTGCTAGCTCCACATCCTACGCCCCTCCTTGCTTGCTTACCACCTCTAATTCGCTCAATGTTCAAAAAGATAAATATTAAAAAGGTCAAAATTTGTTCACAGTCTCTTATTGCAGAACTGTACTCCAAAGACAGCAATTTTGGGCACAGAATCAAATTGTAAGCTAAAAACCAGTATAACAGAGCAATTGCTTTTCATAGCAGATTATGTTTCATCCCTGAAAAAAGAAAAAAATCCCATTTCTGCCTCCACATAAAGCAGAAAATAATGGTGGTGCAGGCAGCCAATGCTCTCTGCTCAGCCATAGTTTTAAATAGGATCTTTATCCCATGTACAGGAATCTATTTGACAGCAGCACTCACACCCAATTCCAAGGCAGGTCCCCTTCCCCTCCAAGCTCACAGAAATGGCACTGCTCTAAAGTATTGGATCACTATAAAACATAATGGATTGATCTTCCAGGAAAAGGCTACAATCTCCTATTAGTTGACTTTTAGGAACACCAGTTATTTTTCTTCTATGGGGCCTGCATTAAATGATAATTAATAAAATAATTATACAAATATTTGAGTGGCGCTCCAAATGGAAGATCGTAGAGAGGGTGCTAGTAAAAATAAGGTTGGGTACCCTCTGCAATAAAATAGATAGTTGACAGCACTCCAGAGATATGATGCATGTAATAAGAATTTATTCAGTGTATATCCACAGACTCCAAAAAGGCAAAAGACACAATAGTGACAAGACAAGGCGTAACGTTTCGGTCTGAGACCTTTTTCAAACGTGCCACTGTAAAAGACGATGAAAAAGAACATAAGTAACAACAATTTACAGTGATAAAAAGACATAACATCACTATATACAGTATATATATATATATATATATTATAATACCAAATATATAACTTATATATAGTAATATATATATATATATAGTAAACCTATAAAAATCGTGTATGGATCAGCATCACTGGTAGCAAGGGAAAACACAGTCTTTGACGTCCGTGTTATTCCAGTCACTGGCTTTTATTGCTCCAAATCAAATAACAAGAACACAATGCAGCTTATCATCACCGAACAAAACATACGCATAACACCTTCCGTGTTTTCCTCACTCACTGTCCTTTAGAGGTGCATACAAGACACCAAGCCTCTGGAGACACCCTCACCAGCTTCCACACTGATCAGTAATCTACTTCTGACCATCACACCACCCTGCAACACCTGAACCTGCAATGCTTACATAGGACATCCACAAACCAGGGCTGGACCGGGAACATGGGAGTAGAGCCAACCCACCCAGCTCATTGGCTACTCCAATAAAAAGGCTACCCGATTAACCACATAGCAGTTTATGTTTAAACGTATATGAAACGAGTGTCAGTGGCCCGAAGGCCGCTGACACCAGTACTACATGGCTTTTTACCACTTCGAGACCAGAGCATCTCGGTGGACATTGTATTTTTGATCTAATAAATTTTTTTCTTTTTCGTTTTTGGAATCTTTTGAAATGTGTCGGGTGTGATGAGATGATCTTACTCACTGCGCGAAACCACAAAATTATCTTGTTGCTGGCTATTTAATGTGATTCTGTCAAGCCCACCTTTTACTGATTTGTTTTTTCCTGCTCTGTTTATTTATTCTAGTGAATAATAGCGTGTTGTAGTACACTATTGACTTACCAGTTTTGTATGTATATAAATAAATGTGTTTGGAGTACACTATTGGCTTACCATGGGAGGGATTTCAACTCTGAGCGATTTGTGATTCATTATTTATGGTCCAGATGCTCTAAGAGGGTTTGGAGTCGAGCTATCCCTCTCGCCTTACTTGAGATGTGGTATGGCATTCACCCCCTCTCACTATTGGTTTTGCCGTTCTTTGACTCTCCTTTTATGGAGGGTTGAAACAAAAGGTGAAGCATTTCTGTATCAATAGTCTTTATTGTATTTGGCGTACATTGACAGTTTACTAACGACGCATTGCTAACTTTCGTACTATGTTATGGGAGACAAGCGCTGTTCATCATCTTTCCGAAGCCACATTGTGTTCAGGTATTGGAAATGTCTATGCACATTCTCCTATCAGTTTTTAGATATGTTGGGCATCGTCGCAGTTCACTATATTAGGGACCCGAGTGTTACGGTCCTTATGGAACACTGCATGTGAGTTTCATATATCTCCGCCTTACTCATTATTGAATTTTTTTGGTGTTACTGTATATTTTAAAGTAAGTCCTATCTATTTTAGTAATAGTATATACTTAGATTATCATGGGGATGTTTTATTGTTTGAAGGTTTCTCACATGAATATACACGTTTTACCTCAATAAATTATGTTTCGTGATTATAACATTACGGATGAATTATTTGTGATGATATGTTTTGTAGAAATGTGATCACTATTTCACTTTTAAATGCATGCTGACAAGCTCCGTAAGGGAGCAGAAACGTTCGCTTCTTCTGGTATTGGAGAAATAAACCACTCTTTCGCACACCTTGAATTCTCTTGATTTAACAAATCAATTAAATAGCAAGGACATTCTTGAATCAAAAGAGAGCATATGTAAGAATGACATGTTACACTGTAATAGCAAATAGACATACAAATAACAGTGTACTAAAGGAAAAGTATAAATATTTAGGGTATAGACAATTGATAAAGTGCCCACAGATCAATGCATACATGGAGAGTAATGTCACTAGTAAGTGCTATACATGAAGGGTAATAGGAAGGAATAATGAGCCATCGATATAGGAGATATACTTAGACATAAGTCTATTAGTGCCCTAGTCTGACCCATAAAAGTACTATACCTAAAAGTAGAACAGGAAGGAAGGAATAGTAGGGGCGTATCCCAGGAACATTGGAAAAAGGGGCCATGCAGGATACCATAACAGCCAAAAAATCTGCCTCCTTACTCACCCTCAAAAATACAACTAGCAAATTGTTGTTTGGGTTTAGTTTTGTTGGAATTTACAACCTTAATAGTTTAAATTGACAACGCTAATCCCCTATTCCTGTGGTCATTAAGTAATACAGGTGGGCAAAAAAATACCCCACATCATGACCGACTATAAGTGAATAAAATCCCACCATAATGTTAATGAGCAAACCAGTATAACCAAGAGCAATTTTACCAATATCAACAATAACAATGACCATAATCCCAACCATATAAAAGTGACTGAACCTAATCCCACCTACAACAAATATTTGAGAAGGCACTCCTAAAGGGAGAATGTCCACACTACTTGGGATCTAGTAATATAGGGTGGGATCCCTCTGCTATAAAATAGATAGTGGCCAGCACTTCAAGATATGAGGCATGTAGTAAAATGTATTCAGTGTTTATCCACAGACCAAAAGGCAAAAGACACAATAGTGACCAGACAAGGCATAATGGTTTCGGTCTGAGACCTTTTTCAAAAAAGTCACTGTAAGGGACAATGAAAAGTATATAAATAAATGGCAACAATTTACAGTAATAGAAAGACATAACAACAACATATACATAGTTACAAAACAATATAACACAAACATTCTGAATCAAAAATAACAAGACTTCACAGAATGTATACACTGTAAATAGCAATAGAAATTAAATGAACAGTGGTAACAAGTGGGAATGTATAAATATTTAGGGAAAGAACAATAAGAGTAAACAGCACAGGACATGCTATACAAATGGAGGAAGTAATATCACTGGTAATGATATACGCGAAGGGTAATGGAAGGAATAATGAGAACCGATATAGGGGAGAAATATAAGACAAAGTCTGTTATGCTCTAGTACGCCCTTAAGTTCTTACCTAAAAATAGAATGAAGGAAGGAATGAGCAGGGGCCATAGCCCAGGGGCATGCAGGCAATATTGCCGAGAAGCAGAGTTTAAATACAATCGCCCCCATCTGGCACACTCGTGCTTGCGTGAGCAGAGAGAAATGGAACTGTGTGTGCATTAGAAAGAAGCATATGTACAGAAGCGTATAGAGAGCGTAAAAGGGTATGGGCAGCGCGGAAATTCCAGTGCCGGCGCTGAAGAAACAGAAGAGAGAGAGCATTGGAAAAGTAGACATAGCGAGATGTACAAACAGGGGTGAGAGATAGAATGAGGAATAATGGATGTAGTGGTCAAGACAAAGAAGAATAAAAAAGAGATATGGGAGATGTATAGCAGCAGAGAAGGAAAAAAGGAGATAAAATGTACAAAGGGAAAATGAGGAATGTAAAGGAAAACAATTAGAAAAGAGAGAGGAAAAAAGGAGAGAAAAGAGAAGGGAAAAAAGTGGGAGGAAAAATTAATAATTTAAATAAGCAACTATGGAGTAAATTGGAAATAAAGAAAGTATAAGACAAAATGAGAATAAAATAAAATATAAATACGAATAAAGGTAAAACAGTAAAAACAAAAGGGAGAAAGTAAAAATAAAAGGAGGAAGAAAGGGGAGAAGTAAATAAGGACAAAGGCAACAAAAAATGGCGGAAGATCAAAAACAAAGAGTGAAAAGAAAGCAGAACAATAGTGAGCTAAGAATCCACCCTGATAGACACTGCCTGTGCAAGCGGTGCCTGAAAACTAAACAGACAGAGAAATATCGTTTAGACACCTGAGGGGAATAAGAAAATCAGAAAAGCATGTAATTGCATTCCTGGTTGAGGTCATTGGGTCATTGGGTCTAGGAGTATCCAATTTGTATATCCATTAGTACTCGCTAGAGATGGGCAAATTGATTCTAAGACTAAGTGACATCGTTTAGCAATTTCCAGAAAACTTCGTTTCTGAACGAATTTCGAAGATTGTGGACTACGGGATGAACGAAGTGTGTTTATTCATTGATAAAATGGCTAGCGAGCAACATGCCTATACATGGGGCAAAGAACTCCTGGGAGGAAGAAGGGCTATAGCCCCCCCCCCCCGCCCCCCCCCCCCCCTGCAATGCATGACAACGATGAAGCCATCAGAGACCGGCGGGATCTGTGAAGTCACCGCCCTATATAAGTCTCGGGCGCGATGAGCTGGAGCATCATAAGAGGGAACCGCTCTCACTTTACTGATCAGGGAATGTAGCTGCTGCCGCGGCTGATTGTTACTGAAGGAAACTGATTTTTTAAATAACAGCGCTTTTTGTGGGGTGTCGTCGAGCTTGACTCAGAGACTGCTTTCTCTTAACGTTCTATTTCCTGATGTTTTTTGTTTGGATCTGAAAAACAGTGGTGCGTCCCTGCAGCTGCATATCAACATTTAAATCCTATCTGCTCACAGCACACATGAATATCCAAGGGGGATCTACAGCCAGTTCCCTACATTGTTATTCATATAAAGAAACAGCGTTTATTACAATACGAAATACCACTTCATTTTGCTGCTCAATTCTTTTTGGCGCAATTTTACATCCCAGGGGTTAATAAGCGTTGTTTTCTGCTGTGGTGACAAAAATCAAACCGTCTTTTCACCGCCAAAATTTACACTGCATGTAACACGCTACAAGCTAGTAGTTGTGGTGGCTACGAATTCATTGCCACGCAATTTTTCATCCAGGGTTAATTAAGCGTTTGTTATTTCATCTGTGTCAATGCCAAGAAACCGTCCCATTTTCACCGAAAAATATATACCAAATTTGCCTGTAGCCTAATTTCACAAGCAAAGTTTAATTACAATTTTATCTCTTGTTGTGTGGCGTAAAAAACACTGCATTGTAACACTCTACAACAAAGCTAGTAGTTTTGTGTGGCTCCATACTTGGCGCAATTTACATCCAGGGGTTAAATAAGTCTTGTTTTCAGCAGTGTGACTCCGAAGAAACCGTCATTTTCACCTATATCCAAAATAATACATTATATTCCTGAAGCCTAATTCCTAGCAAAGAGGTTAATTACAATTTTATCTCTTGTTGTGTGGCGTTAAAAAACACCAGCAATAGTAACAAGCAACAAAGCTAGTATTTTTTTTGTCGGGTGGCTCATTCATTGGCGCAATTTACATCCAAGGGTTAACTAAGTATTTTTCTGCATTGCACTCAGTAAAATAAACTTTCTTTCACGCCACAGAAGAAATTCTGTAGCATAATTCATATCTCTAAGTTAATTAAGCCTTTACATTCAGTAAAATACACAGAGATTTTAAAACGGCACATACAAAAGGGGTCAAATTTTCCCTGCCATTTGTGTGAAGTGCAATTAATATCCCAAGGTCTTATCCAAGCTTGTTACTTCGGGTTCATTTGGAGTCAAATACAGGTGTAATATTTATCATATACCAGATATTTTCCATCAAACAGTGTCTGTAAACATTTTACAACAAACAGTATTCAGACAGCAGAGGTGCTGGCCTCTGCACCTGCGAGTGCAGTGGCACAAAACATTCCTGGAACAGGCCCAGGGTCGCAGCACAGCAAGGGACATCCGCAGTAGGGGTCACTCGTGAGGACCACAACTGCCGCTGTCCAACTAGCGGCCGTGTGTTGTTTCAGGAACCCAGAGGGTACTATGATTGGTTGACTGCGGTCATCCATCTTCCTCCCAGAGACAACTGACAACCCCAGCCAAGAGTCGGTGGAACGTAAGACACAACCCTTAGTTGGCAAAGGCCCGGGAGCGGGTCAGCGGCCCTCACCTTCCTCAAACCCTCCTCTGTCCCATCCGGCTCCCCGGTCAGCCAGAGATCTACATGTGATCTAGGCTCGAGTCGCCACAATATACGAGAGGAACAATTTGAGGAGGG
Source organism: Phyllomedusa bahiana (assembly GCA_025379985.1). NCBI lineage: Eukaryota > Metazoa > Chordata > Amphibia > Anura > Hylidae > Phyllomedusa > Phyllomedusa bahiana. The sequence goes on from JAODAL010016127.1 coordinate 73,303, forward strand.
CATCAGCAGCTACTGGCAGCGAAGAAATGGGGCCAATATACCCTGCTTCCTTGCAAGTAAGGAGGCAAAAGTATAGATGTTGAGAGTGGCATGGAGGTCATTTGTGGGGTCAGCCTCTACAATACCAAACCGGTGATTGAGGAAACAGCAGTGACGAATGGAAACACAAATAGATGATGATGTAGCCCGACCGAACTTGGGAGCCGGGTTGAGGCAAGGACATCATCAACGTCAGGATAAGAGGGCGTCCAGTTTTGCGCGTCAGAAAGCAGCGCAGACAGCAAGAGGGTCGTGTGGGCCCGCCGGAAGGTCAGCAGGATAGCAGCATGTGAGGTCGGGAGTCCCAAGCGCGCCACGGGGTACAAAACCCGCTTTCGCAGGTCGCAAGAAAGTAGCGGCACAGGGCGTCACCAGCGAGGCAGCGGCGCAGTAAGTCACATCAGTGCGGAGCGTTGGCGGTAAAAATCCGATACTCGCGAGTGTGGCAGTTCTTTGCTAAGACACCGGAAGAGAGCCGAAAATGGTATAATTAGAATCTGTAAGCAGAAAGTGAAGCGTGACCAGGGAGCTAACGTTGGCACCACGGCCCCGCGTCAACACATGCAGCGTCACCATCCGGTGGGGCCTGGGAGAAACGTGCTCAGATTTGGTGGTCCATCCTGCGCCGCAGCAAACAGCAGCGAGCAAGCAGCGCCAGTGGCACGCCATGCCATTGCAGCCAGTCAAGGCACCACCACACACTTGCATAAGTGGAACTGTTTCTCTTAACAACATCTCCCGGTCGCAGATGCTCCTCGCTCCTCGCTACTCATGGCGCAGCATATCGTATCAGCGAGGCGAATGCAAAAGAGACAACAGTATGCATCCAACCATCCTAAGTGCAGCAGCCTGGACCGTGACACTCCTGTCCAAGTTGTTGGTACTGCAGTCCCTCCCTTCCAAATGGGAGACTCTGCACCGTTCAGAGAACTAATGGCTTAGTTGCCGAGCCGAGATGAGGAGAGTTCAAAGCCGATACTTTCTTTTCCAACAAGGCAGTACCATCCTTCACAAATAAGTAGAACAGAGTGGCCAGTCTCCTGAGCTTATCGGTTTTTGTTCCAATGAGCACGGCAGCGCGGGACTCTGGAGCTGTAACTAACGGTCAGGCAAGTCAGTACATGTCCTTTACTGCCCACTGGGTGGAAATGTGCTTCCGTCCAGCACAACCAACAACTTAGGAACAGGAGACAACCTTTCTCCACCACGTTGTCAAACAGCACTCTGCGCCAATGTCCGCCTCCTCCTCCTCCACCACGAACACACCATCTCAGCCTCCAAAAGTCCCCTGCTACCATCATACCACATGTGTAGGGCAACCAGAGGTGTCACGCGATTTTTCTACACCTGGCTTGCCTCGGCGTAACGAAGTCACACAGGGAGAGAAAACTGCTCCGTGATCACTGCAGCAAGAAATCGAAGGTGTGGCTTTACTCCGCGCCAACTGCAAATCGGAGACCATGGTGACGGACAATGGAGTACATGGTGTCTCGCTGCTGCACCTAGGAGTGATGTCGCATGCACCCTGCATACGCGCATGTGTATCATCTGGTTGAAAAGGTACCTGAATCTTCCACCGATCTTTCAGAAGATTTTGAAAAATGGCCAGGAAACTGTGCATCGCTCGTCATCCCTTCCTACAAAGCCAGGACACACCTCCACGAGTTAGCAGCGGCAGAACGGCCACACACCCCCAACACACGCTGATATGCGATGTTTCCCACCGTCGAATACCCAGCCTGCACATGGTGGACCCGACTTTAAGAACAGAGAAATGCCATTAACGATTTATATGATGATCAGGCGGACAAGAGTACTCCCCTGTGTAACTTTTAGATGACAGCCAGTGGCAGCATCATGCGCTGACACCTGCCAGTTTGTTGAGGCCATGTCGAGGAGGCCACGTTATCTTGTAGCTCGCCAGGACTACGGGATAATAACGTAATTCCACTGCTCCATGTTCCGCTGGAACAGCGATGCCTGAAAAATCTGTCTGGGCAGGGACTGGAGAACGTGGGCACTACATGAGTCCGCTGGGGACTGAAATGGAGGAGGCGGAGAGAGAGAGACAATGGACAAAGATTGTCCTGGTGAAATTAAGTGGATTGTTTCTACCCAGGTGAACAAAGAGGAGTAGCAGGAGCATCTGCGAGGTAGATCGGAACGATGAGGAAGACAGGCAGATGACCGCAAGCACCGTGGCAGTATACAGTGGAGAAGGAGGCAGGGAGCCCCCTCGGAGTCACTTGGTGTAGATGGCCCCAGCATGCGTGAATTATGCCTGTCAGTGAACATGCCGCATAGTCAGCATCCGGCAGGAGGATGGACTTCTGACTCTCCACCCTATTGGACATCGCTACCGGTCCAAAATGAGGAGCCTTTTTTCGCCCAGCTATTGAGAGGGAGACAAACTCAATACTATAGGGAAACCTCCATAGTTCCCGCTTTGGCCGCTGCCTATGTGCGGCAATCGTCCCTCCGCTGACAGGTCTGACCGTGGGGTTCTTCGGCGCTCACAGTACTACTGCCCGCGGAGCCTGCCAGGGAAGTTGGGGGGGTCGGAGCAGTAACAGCCTCCATCACAGCAACCTAAGTCTAGAGTCACTGAAGAGCAGCTTCCTTCACCTCGCCCTAGTGAGGAGGGCAGTCGCCCAGCAGCAGCAGCAGCAGCAGGACCTGGAGCAGACCCTTAACCAACAGTGGTGGCCCCTACTTGGAAAGCACTCTGCCACCTAATTAGAAGAATCCGCTGTACTACTGGCGTTGGCCGCAACTTGCCGAGTTTGTCAGTGGAGAAGCTGTCCTTGCCCGCCAGTATGTGGCAGACAGAGCGGGTTGTTCAGTGTGCGGGGCCCATCGGTTACCCCAAGAAGAACCACGTCCATGTCACCGGAAAAGTGGAACGACTGAACCTTTGTCCCAAGATGGAATCAGACCGTGGAAAGACAGAGCCATGGATTTCCAACACACCAATGCCTACGGCGTCAGACTAACATCAGCCATAGACGCCCACCCAAACTGTGAGAAATGAGTCTGGGATCTCACTACCTGCCACAACCACGTATTCTGATACCAAGCCACCTCGCACTGATGCCACAACATACTGCTGCCAGTTTCTCCATCTTCCAACCACCCGCATCTTTACCAGGCAACTGGTATTTAGCCACCCACCTCCACACTCTGTCATTGTGCCACTGTCCCTTGACCTCAATGCTGCTGCTGTGGCTTGCTGCCGTGACATCCACACTGAGTCATTGTGCCCTCTCTGACCTCAATGCTGTTGCTCCTGCTGCCGTCACACTCTCCGATCGCACTCCTCTGTCATTGTGCCACTCATTTGGGCCTACTCCAGTTTTTGCCACCCGCCAGAATGTGATTGTGCCACTGCCTTGACCTCATCGGCTGCTGTGGCAGCTGCCACCGTGGACCTCCACACTCGTGTCATTGTGCCACCAGTTGGCCTACTACTGTTTTTTGCCACCTCCAAATGTCATTGTACCACTGTCTAGAGCTCATGCTGCTGTCTGTGGCTGCTGCGTAACCTACACACTGTGTCATTAGTGGCCACTGCTGACCTCATGCTGCTGCCGTGGCTGCTGCCGTGACCAACACACTGTGTCATTGTGCCACTGTCTGACCTCATGCTGCTGCTGTGACCGCAGCCGTGACCTACACACTGTTCATTGTGCCACTCGTCTGACCAAAGTCAATCTGCTGCTGTGGCTGCTGCTAGACCTACACACTGTTCATTGTCCACTGTCAGACCTCATGCTGCTGCTGTGGGCTGCTGCCGTGACCTACACCACAGTGTCATTGTCCACTCTGTGGCCTACTCAACTCCAGTTTTTGCCACCTCCAGGAAAATGTCAATGTGCCACTGTCCTACCTCATGCTGCTGGCTGTGTGCTGCTGCCGTGACTAAACACTCTGTCATAATGTCCTACTCTGTGGCCTATTCCTCTGTTTTATTTGCCACCCGTCAGAATGTTCATTGTGCCACTGTCTGACCTCATGCTGGCTGCGCCGAACCACCCCAGCCATCCACTCTCGTGTCAATTGTGCCACTCAGTGGCCTACCTATTGTTTTGCCACCTCACAGAATGTCATTGTGCCACTGCCCTGAACCTCATTCTGCGTGCTCGCTGCTGCCGTGACCTACACACTGTTGTCATTGTGCCCACTGTCTGACTCTCATGCTGCTCGCTGTGGCTGCTGCCGTGACCACACACATCCTGTGTCCATTGTTCCCACTCGTGGCCTATTCCTGTTTTTCCATCCACCTCCAGCAATTCATTGTAGCCACTGTCTACCTCATGCTGCTACTGGTGGCTGCTGCCGTGACCTCACACTGGTCATTAGAGGCTCTGTCTGACCTCATGCTGTGCTGTGGCTGCTGCCTGACCTACATCACTGTGTCATTGTGCCACTGTCTGACCTTCATGCTGCTGCTGTGGCTGCTGCTTGACCTACACACTCATGTATTGGTGCCTCTGTCTGACCTCATGCTGCTGCTGTGCCTGATGCCGTGACATACACACTCTGTCATTGTGGCCACTGTCTGACGTCATGCTGCTGCTGCCGAGACCTTTCCACAACTGTGTCATTGAGCCACTCTGTGGCCAAATCTGTTTTGCCACCGTCCAGAAATGTCATTGTGCCAACACAGTCAGAACCTCATGCAGCTGTGGCTGCCGCCGTCACCATTCCACACTCCTGGTCACTCACGCAGAATGTTTGCCACCTGAGCTCCTCGCTTGTTTTTCCTCCAGCATCTCTGGCAGGACCTTTATCAACAACATTCCCGCATCCATTTTTTTCTGGTCCAGTTTTGCCCTCTAATGAGCCCAGGGAAATTATATAGAGAAGCATTCTAAGAGCGGCGGCAGTCATGAGCGTTTCATACGAAAACACAAACAGTGTAAATGAAGACAAAACCAAGCTCCCCTCGCATATTAAGCATGACAACAACATTCTACAGCACCCTGCAGGCTCTGTGCAGCCTGAATAGCGGTTTTTTAACGGGTGATTCGCCCCAATCATTCAGAACGAAAGTAATTTTGCCGAAGAAATTCGGCGAAGTGAACAACCGAATTTCGGGAAATTCGCCCATCTCTAGTACTCGCCTATAACCAACACGCGGGTACGTGATTACTAGAGTATGAGTCGAATTTCCTCAAAATTCAATTTGGACAATTCGCCGATATTTTTTTTGTAAAAAATTGTTTCAACCCGAATTTATTCACGGTGAATCCCATTAAAAACAGTTATTTCCTTTCTCAAATATGCAATGGTAAAGCATGGTTATTGGTTATTGAAACAGTGCTGTGTTTTAGTATGACACGCAGGTGATATGCGGCACTCTTTGAATCGCTTCACACTTCACTTATCTAGGCTGTTACAGGGGCAAAACATGACCAAATAACTGAAGTGGGAAGAGGGAGATAGGGATGTCACAGTAAATATGCATTAGAAGTCACTGATCATTTTGCCCTTCCTTTGATCCCGTCAGTGTCCACTTATCAATCGGTCAATAATCCATCCTGAATTGCTTAAAGCAAAAAAGCAACAGGAGTTTGATCCAACACCGTAGATGAAAAGTACATGGAATAATTTCAATCTTCTGATTTTTTGTATCCACCTCCTGCTTATTGGCTACTAATCATCAGAACAAACCAGATTGCACACAAAGGACCATTCACACAAGCCTTACCTTCTTCATCCAAAGCCAAAATCCCGTTCTGTGTTTCTCATTTCATTCCTTCTGTCAGATTAAAAAGAATGGGAAAAAACAAACATAAGTGGTCAACATCATAGAGAGGTGGAGGGTGGTAACAGCATTAGGAAACACAGGGTGGTCGACTAAGAGAGTGGTCAGACATCGGCAGCAGCATAGAGAAGGCCAAAAGATGTGGCACGTATGACATGTTGTGGAGAGGTAGGTAGCAGCAGAAGTCGGCCCGCAAGTGGCAAAATGACAAATTGAGGAGGTGGCAGCATCATGAGTAGTCCACAGAGTGCACAATCACACAGTGTGAGGTCACTTGCCGGCACAGTATGAGATCCAGCAGTGGCACAATGACATTCTGGAGGCGGCAAAATAGTATTAGGGCACAGAAGTGGCAAATCAACACAAGTGTTGGAGGTCACGGCGTCAGCAGTATGAGATCAGCATGGCAAATGCATTCTGGTAGAAGCGACAGAAACAGTATTAGGCACAGAGTGAGGATCACAATCACACAGTGTAGGAGGTCACGACGGCGGCAGCAGTATGAGGTCAGGCAGTGGCACACTCTGACATTCGGGAGGCGTCAAACCCGTATTAGGCCACCGAGTGGCACAATGATACAGTTGTGGAGTCACGACAGCACAGCATAAGATCAGGCAGTGGCACAATGACATATCTGGAGGCGGCAAAACTTATTAAGGCCACAGAGTGGCACAATGATACATGTTGAGGTCCACGACATCATGCATCATGAGATCAGAGGCAGTGGCACAATCATTCCTGGACACGCGCAAAACATTATTAGTGCCACAGAGTGGCACAATCACCACAGCGTGGAGGTCACACGGCGGCAAGCAGTATGAGATTCAGGCAGTGGCACAACATGACATTCTGAGTCGGTTAGCTATACAGTATTAAGGCCACAGAGTGGCACAATGATACAGTGTGGGAGGCACAACGACAGCAGCACATGAGATCAGGCATGGCACAAAGACATTCTGGAGGCGCAAACAGTATTAGGCCAACAGAGTGCACAATCACACAGTGTCGGTGAGGTCACGACAGACAGCATGGAGAACCAGGCAGTGGCACAATGACATACTGGAGGTGGCAAAACAGAGAGGAAGCCACAGAGGGCACGATAGACTGAGAGCGGAGGTCACGGCCGGCAGCAGCATGAGGTACAGGCATTGGCACAATGCCACAGTGTGGAGGACAATGGCAGCACCGACAGCAGCAGCAATGAGGTCAGACAGATGGCACAAATGACAGCAGTGTGATGTCACGGTGCAACAGCAAACACAGCAGCAGCAAATGGGAAGGTCATAGCAAGTGGGCACAATGACAGAGTGTTGAGGTGGGTGGCAATACCATCCCTGTAAAGATGCGGGTGGTCAGGCAGATGGAAAACTGCAAGCAGATTGTGGCATCAGGCGGGGTGCGGCATGCAGAATAGTGCTGAGGCAGTAGTGTTGAACCAGACTGAACGCCTAGGCATTGGTGAACTCACAGAAATTCCTGGCCGCATCCACGCCTGATTCATCTTGACAAAGTCAAGTCGTGTCCACATTTCCCGTGGAAACAAGAGGTTCTCCTATGGGTAAAGATGGCCCATGGCCCCCGCCGCACCTGAACACCCGCACTGGATGCTACAATACTGCCGGGCAGGACAGCTTCTCCACTGCAAACTCAGCAAGTTGCGGCCACACATCCAGTTTGTGCTGGCCCAGTAGTCCATCGGATCTTCTCACTGAGGTTGGCAGCGTGCTGTCCAATAGGCGCACACCTGTTGGTTCAGGGACTGCTCCAGGTCCTAGCAGCTGCTGGGCGACTGTCCCTCCTCACTAGGCGGGTGAAGGGAAGCTCCTCATCAGTGACTCCAGACTTAGTTACTACTGATGGAGCGGTACTGCTCCTACTCCCCCCCACACCTTCCCCCAGCTGCCGCGGACAGAGAAGTTACGTGAGCCGCTGAGTGAACCCCGTCAGACCTGTCAGAGGAGGGACGAAGCCGCACATAGTCAGCACCAACTGATTACGGAGGATTACCCAATAGTATTTGAGTTTGTCTTACCTCTCATAGCTGGGCTAAAAAGAGGCTACCCATTTGACTCGGAAGCAAGGGTTCCAATAGGTTGGAGAGCCAGAAAGTCATCCTTCTGCCGGATGCTGACTATGCGGCTGTCACAAGCCAGGCAAATAAGCAAGCTGCGGGCCATCTGCACAAGTGACTCCAAGGGCTCCCTGCCCAGCATCCTTTCCACTGTATAATACTGCTACGGTGCTGGGGGTCATTCTGCCCTGGTCTTCCTCATCTCCATCCACATCCTCCACATGCTCCTGCTCCCTCCTCTCTTACTCACCCTGGGGTAAAAATTCTACTCATTTCACCAGACAATGCCTCTGCTCCAATGTCCTCCTCCGCCTCCATTTCAGTCCCCACTGACTCCATGTGGCCACGAGATGTACATCGCCACGTCCCCAGTATCCCTGCCCAGACAGATATTTTCAGCATCTTGTTTCCAGGCCATGAAGCATGGAAATGATGTTAATTCATCCGTAGTCCTGGCGACTGACAAATAACGTCGACTCCCTCACCTCAATGGCCTCAACAA